>MU779885.1:48831-76824 GCA_026770625.1 Nicotiana glauca | reverse complement strand
TTTGCTCAGATTACCACTTATGGTCTTTCCCCGTGGCTGAAATAGCCCATCGATATGCTAATAACTAGAAATCTCTCAAATAGTTAACCATGCAACCCAATCATAAGCGGTGGGACTCTCCCACTTAGCTTGAAGCTATTATTTCACAACTTTGGAATTCACCAAGATTTCGTAGCTTTCATCGACATAAACTTGCGTGATCAACCACATAAATTCTTGGATTTCTTCCTCAAAGCCCTATTCTTTTATACTCCTATTCACCCATTGCATTTGCACGATCGGTCTCTTTCCTACATAACCGATAAAATTCTTTGTAGAAGCCTCGCCAACCACGCGACTGCTAACCTGCTCACTTGGGTAACCCGCCTATAGAAGGCTTTCCCCAGCATCTTACCACACTGCTGCACAGGGTATAATTACTACGACATCGATAACCCATCCCGACTCCAAGCTCACTCTCTAGCTGTACCAGTCCATTTATCCCTTGTGGACATCAATTAAATGTGCGACAACATCCTTCAAATTCAAGTTTATGTTGCATCCTTCTTCGTTTAAACGACTCATTTCCGTCATATTAAATCTCCTACCGCACCAGAATCCCTACTTCAAATTAAATCCGTAGACCCCAATAGCCAAGCGCCATTATTCTCAAATCGTTCTAAACTTTCCTTAAGGCGCATAGTCATCCTACTACTAAACCCTATACAGATCTGCCACTCTCCCACTTTGGGCAAACTCGCTCCTTTAGTCAACTGCTCGACCTACGCTTCTTATATCTGGCCCTTTAGAAGTTCAAAACTCCGCTTGACACTCCCTACATGTTTTCTCATCTTTTGCTGCTCAGTTGTTGCCTTAATAAAATGTATCTTACTGGAACTTGAATCCACAATTTGTTACTAACTTTAAACTTTTCTGAAGGTCATATTTCTTGAACCATCCACATTTGAAATACTGATTCAATCCTAAACCACCGCATCCTGCGATGCCTGATGATTGTATCTCTGATACTATTTCACAATAACATCGATAAACTTAATACGTCCAATTAGGACAAGAACACCCCAATATAGAGGAGAACTCTACCATGTTTGCAATTACCATGTTTCATTACTTCCATCAGTCCACATTTGACCATCCTTAGTTCGATTGTCTTTTTCCTCCCGGGAATAAAATACTAAATCTCTTGATTATGCACTGAGTAAACTTCCCTTCAAGTCATTCACTGCCCCGACGCGTGGGCAAACATCCTACCGTCACACCAATACTGCGGAATAATCGCTCATAAGCATCGCGACAACCTGTGCCTAGTCTCTAGGCTCTTAGAAGTCATGTTACTGAGCTGAATGCTAGAATATCCTTCCATAAGGTGACTATAATAGTCCAATCAACTATACCGGGAGAATCAACCCGCACCACATTTGTAGTGCCATTACAATCCTTCAATTCGATTTATAACAAACGCTCGCGTAAGATTGAGTAGGAAGAAATCAAAGGCATAAGCCTCAAAGGAATTGAACCGCACGATAAGGAAATCAATAAGGGAAGTACTCCTAACAGCCCTATAGCCTCCCGAGGACGAGTACAGACGTCTTCGTACTGATCCGCGAGACTCTACTAGACTTGCTCATGACTCATGAGACCGACGGGAACCTAGTGCTCTGATACCATGTTGTCACGACCCAAAATCTACTAAGGGTCGTGGTGGCGCCAAACACCTATGTCAGGCAAGACAACTAAATTATCAATTAAATCCTCTTTTAATGCCTTTGAAAATGTAGGATTTTTCCTTCCATTTTTCATAATTAAAACAATCTCTACTTCAATTCAAATTAAGTAATAACTATTATTACACATCTTTCGAAAATCATCCCAGAACCCGGTGTCACAAGTACATGAGCAACTACTGATAAGGGAAATAAAATACAACATATGTCAGAAATACAGTGGACAGGGAATAAATACAAAATGCTGAAAGGAACTAGACTAGCTGCAGGTCGCCTCGAATAATGCAGCTCACCTAGTCCTAGAATCCTCCGCAGTGCTGCGCCTAGTAGGCTGCTAGAGATGCATATACCTGTACAACAAAAATACACAAAAGTGTAGTATGAGTACGTAATCAACGTGTACTCAATGAGTATCCCGCCTAATCTCGAAGAAGTAGAGACGAGATGGCCAACTTTGACACTTACTAGAGCTCCAATTATAGCATGGTGAAGATGTGAGGATAACATGGGTTTATCTAACATTTATATCTCGTAAAGCAAGGAAACATGTAACACCTTTTCAACTAATCAAGGTTTTTCAAGGACTTCTTTTAATCATCTTATCAATTTACATCAAGTCATGAAAGGCCATATCAACATTTAAAAGCCTCAGGCAACGAACAATATATATATATATATATATATATATATATATATATATATATATATTATATGAAGAAGTTTAAAAAAAATTATTTGATTTAAACTTCTTCATATAAAAATATTTCTCAATATATATTTCTTTTAAAAAGTTAGAGTGATGGACTGGTTTTTGAGGACATTTTTGGACTTAGAGTGATGGACTTAGCATATATATATATATGCTAAGTATTTATTTACTAGAGATATTTGGATTACAAGTCCCACTAGACTGTGTGTTCTGTTCAGCCAACATAGAAGATTTTGATCATTTGTATTTTGGTTGTCCAAAACAAACAACTTATGGGACAGATTATTGAGATGGCTTGGATTCACAAGACAAATAGGAAGCCTGCAGAATGAGCTCCTTTGGATCAGCAATCAAGCAAGAAACAAAAAGTGTAAAGCAGAAGTAACTACAACAACTTTTGCGATGGTGGTGTATTACATTTGGCGCGAAAGGAATTTGATTAGATTTAACAAAGGCAGATATAATATGGATGAATTATGCAAGGAAATTGCTATACATATACACATTCACGGGAGGAAGAAAGCTAAATGGCAAAAGGAATTGGAGAGCTTAAATAATTTTCCTTAGTATAGTTAGCTACTATGGCATAGTGTAGATCAGCACGTATGTAAATAGAAATAGGAGATTAATGGACATCATTAATCTGGTTATGTAATGACAATTGTTTTGATGAAATAAAATATTAGTTTTATAAAAAAAAATAATTTATTTCTCACTATTTAGATTATTTTAAATTTGTATTAATATAATAACAAATAGTATATTTTAATCAAGCATAAACTTTGAAGGAATTTTATCTTTAACTAAGTTAATACATGCATTAAAACCCATTGCATTGCTAATACCATGGTTTTCTATGCATTAGTTATGCATATGATAATACTAATACTTGCATAACTAATGCATAAGTTCAAAATATCTAACAAATAAAATATTATTAATACACAAAGATAATACATGCATTACTTTATCCAATGCAGAAATAATATTTTGGAATAATTGCTTGAGTTAAAGCAACACTTCTTTTCCGAATGTTGTAAATAGTTGGCGCCCTTATTATTACAGTAGTAACTACGGAGGATTATTTAGTGTATTTTTCTTTTCCGGGGTTGAAATCGGGGTGTTGGAGCCGGTGAGGGTCTCTGTATTTTCATTTATTCGTCCCCGCTCTCGTCCTTTCAGCCTACATTTCACTGGTGCTTATACGCTCTCCTATAAACCAAAGTCCCCAAGTCCCATATCCAGCCAGCTTCTTTCTCGTCATCTCAACTTCCAGCATAGCAGCAAAATCCCTACTCCTTTGAGGTTAGATTTCCACAAATATTGTATTGTATTCATCGAATTACAGATTCCAATTTGTTTTATAACTTTAAAATTTCTCATACACCTTTTTATGAGAGAACTACACTAGACTTCATCATAATACGGCGAACCCAGTGTTTCTCTCTCATATTTGACTCGCTACTCTAGGACCTTCATGAGAACTGCGCCAAAGAAATTATCTTTGTACGTGGCGAACAAGCATTTGCCTCGAAATGCTGCCTAATAGATTCCTATGTAATCTTATTGTGCTATTACGTATCAATTTGAGTGTTTTGATATGCATGTTTGGTGTTCGATGAAAGTCCTCTGTCACTTAAATATTGTGGATTGGGCCACTTTGATGGGCTTCACTTAGGTGTTAGATGAAAGGTTGATCACATTGTTAGGCAGCGATTCCATATCTTTTCTATGCAAGACTTCCCCTATGTTTCTACTGGATCGGCATGCAATATTGACGATTTGATCATGTCTGAGTGAAGTGAAGAATCCATTTTCTATGTTGTAAAGTAGGATAAATATTTTACGTTTAAGGGTTTGCCGAGGAAGTGCACATTCCTTCATTACTGTAATGTGGGGGAGAAGAGGAAGGATTTAAGGAAGCGAAGTATGGGACAATTGGAGAGTGCTTTATAAATCTGGATGTGAAGAGGTGACTTTCTTTTTTAGTTGTCATTAAGCCGCAAAAACAATATCAGGGGAGGAGGGATAATAATTTTCTACGGAACAAAATAATTGACCCCTTCTCATTTTCTGCTCCTCCCTTGCATTCCATTTTGTGAATAGAATGTTTTGCAGGTTATCATTGTCCTTTGTGGATTATGCATACTAGCTATTCATCTGATACAAATTAGTTTTGTTCTAAACTGCTTCTTGGACATTTAAAGCATCTACAATTTGACGTTTTAATTAATGCTGTAAATGAATGAATCTAGCAATGCTGAGTTGTCTTGCTAAGGAAGGGTGTTTTGGAATATTCTGAGCAGTAGGAAGGAGGGCTTGAGCAGTGAAGAGGCAGAAATTCGAGCAGATGAAAGAGGATGGAAGGCACATTTACCGACATTCCTCTTAGGATTTAGTGCCGGACCTGCTGGCAACTCTAATTGTGTGTCATCTTTTGAATTTATCCAGTTTTCAAGATAGACATACATCGTTAGAATAGTCCACCTAGTTTGGAATTATTAGATTTAATTCAAGACAATCAGAGTATTCGACATGAAAGTTTTTCCAGTTAAAAGGTAGAAGACAGGGATAGTGACCTTTGCATTCAGAAGGAGGACCACATTTTGCAGAACTTTATCACCTTCCCAACTGGCTGTTGTTTTAGATCAAATCTTATCTGCTGGTTGAATGAGTAGCAATTGATCTATTCTATTTTGGATAAATAATGCAGGTGCTTTCTTGAGTTTGAATGGTAAATCAATGAGAGAACAGTCATTCGATTTTGTTTGCTTCTTTCAGAGTTTTAGGATGAAACTCAATGCTATGAACAGTAGACACCATGTCTTCTAGTGATTTATAAAATTATGAATAAGTCTCTCTTATTTTCTCAACTTGGGGGAAGCTTCCCGAAAGAAGCAAAATGGGTTGACAGAAAATCATTTAGTGAGAGCATTCTCCGTTCTTATAAAAATAAAACTTTGAATTGGGTCGGTTCTCCCAATGCTAAAGCCACACCTCACTTTATCTATTTTCTTCCTTTTTTCTGTTTATTGAAGACATTGATTATGATCCTTTTCTCACCAGTCAACTTGCACAGCAATAATATCTGTCTATTGAACTCATCCTTCGCAGACTTCTGTATGCAGGTGGACTGATTCTTGGCCAGCTCTGGTATCGTGAATATTTGACTCTTCAAAGTTTTGGAACTTGAAGATATTGGATACTTATGTTTGATATTTATGGATGACCATACTGAACAGCCACTTCCACCTGGAGTTTCTGTGTCAAATTCTTCACCGCTTGTGCCAACTTATAATCCTGCAGGCCATTTGCCTCACTCCTTTCAGATAACTGCTAATTCTCATTACAGTGCTGGCAATGGCGATGGCACTCTTTTCCCTGTTGTTCCTTCTATTCAACCTTGCTCTGAAACTTTTCGTACCTCTGGACAAGAGTCTTCTGAGGCTATACTCAATACATTACCGTCCAATTTAGAATCTGCTAACGGATTAAAGTTGCAGCCGCAAAGTACTAATGATCTTGAGAGTGCTGCTCAGAATGCTGTTTTGCATGAACAGGTCTGTTGTACCCTATTTATTCGTCCTATATTTCTTTCTTCATTTTTATTGATCTAAATTATTTGTTTGCCTGCACAGGAAATTGCAGCCCAGAAAGTAATACAAAATCAAAGGTTTGTCTTTGTTGGCTTTTGTTTTGTAACTTTATGAAACTAAAACTATACTAATTAAATGGGTGTTTTACGTCAATTTCACTTCTCAAATCCAGAGAAGCAAGGCCTGCAAGCGGACCTGAGGATAGTTCAGATATTTTCTCAGGTCGACATGACCGAAATGCTTTAAAGGTGTTTGAATTTTTTTAGGACTCTTTGTTACCTTTGTTGTGATATCTCTCATGGTAACACTTTTGCTAGTTGGCCTTACTAAATCGGCCTGCTAACTGCAATATATAGGAGCATTTACTCCAAATGACGGCAGAGCATCGAGTGCAAATGGCCTTAAAGCGTGGCAAGGCGACACAGCCTGAGGAAGGTTGGTATCTTCGTGCAATTTATATGGAACAGTTGATATCCTTGTGATGATGTCATAATAAAAACATAGAATAAATTTATTACAAACCTTTTCTTTTTAACTTTTAATATTTTCGCAGGCCATGAAACAACTGAATTGTACATGTTACCAATGGTTACCGCCAGAAGTAATGAAACAACTAAAATGTAAATTGAAAAAAAGTCCTACCTTTTCCTTCACAATATATGTTTACTTGCAGCGTATGAAGTGTCATGGGCGGCTTTCCAGCCATGCCCCATGACCCCTTGGGCGCGCCCCGTGGCGTCCTAGCAAGCCTCTCAATGCCTAGCGCCATGGACGGCCCCGTGGTCTTGGCCGCGCCAAGTGACAAGCGCACAGGTGCCTCTGTCGCCCCACTGATATCCCTCGCCAGCGCCCCGCCGCAGGCAGATTCCAACAATGCTGCGCGCGCAGACTATGCCGCGCGCGCCGACCGTGATGCCAAAGACGCTGCTGCTGACAACGGACCTGTTTCTGCTTTGTAGAAAACTAAGTCCTTTCCATTGTAAATATAGAGTAGTTTTATTTCAAGTACTTCCATTATGTTTCCCTAGCTTAAGTCAAGTCTAGTCGTGTAGCTTTGGATTATTTTTTTTAAGCATTATTAGGGGGGATCAAGCAATCAAAACTTTCTAGCAAGCAACAATTCTCTGTACTGGTGTCTCTCCCCCTCGACACCGCCTTGCTTTTTGTAATAGCTTTCATTAATGCAATCAAGCTTTCTTTCATTCTCAATTCTCATTTCTGTTCTCTCAATTACTCTTGACATTGGTTTTCCCGTGCGGCACTGACAATCTAGTCTAGCGCACGGCGGGGACCTCAGTTGGCGGACAGCAACTGCACTGACATCAGTTGCTTAGCCTTACGTTGCCCTTCCAAGGAAATTCAGGAAGGCGTCGCGTAACAGTTGGTATCAGAGCCTAGGCTCGACATCGGACGAGGGAACGCATTTACATTACACCACCATTTCTGACCATGGTGAATTATGGAGACCGCATCACGGCTGTCGAAGGGACAATTGAGGCGTGGCGGTCTATTGTGGATACGGTGCCTGAACTAAGAACCAGCCTACTGCAAAGGTTGGACGATCTGGAACGCAGGGTGTCTCAGGTCGAAGTTGATGTTGAAAACATCAGTCGCGACTCCGAGGGAGATCGACAGACGGCGGCCGCAGAGGCAGCCGAAATTTTTGATAAATTCGAGGGGCTCCAACAGGAGCGCACCGAGGATTTAGCCCATAGGGCTCAGGAGGCAGAAAAGGTGACTGCCATGCAACAAACCATTGACAACTTGACAGACCAGCTTAATCTTGTCAATGCTGCTTTACAAGGCCTACTCCGAGGAGGTGGGAACCAAATTGGAGGTGCTATGAATTCCGCTTCCGCGACAATGAAATTGAAAATTCCTGAGCCAAAGCAATACAGTGGAGCTAGGAATGCCAAGGAAGTGGAAAACTTCATCTTTGACGTCGAACAATATTTCGATGCTGTTGGAGATCTAGAGGAAGCTAAGAAGGTAGCCACTGCTGCCATGTATCTTCAGGGTGATGCCAAACTTTGGTGGCGGGTGAAGTACGAAGCCATCAAAGCCGGTGAAGATGCCCTCGCAACATGGGCAGAACTGAAGGCCGCTATTCGCCTGCAGTTCTTCCCCGAAAATGTTGAATACAATGCAAGGAGAAAACTACGGGAGCTCCGTCAGACAAAATCAGTGCGGGACTACGTGCGAGAATTCTCCGCACTCATGCTAAGCATACGCGACATGGGGGACAAGGACAAGCTCTTCACTTTCATGGAAGGGTTGAAACCTTATGCCCGTGTGGAGCTACAGAGACAAAGGGTAGATACCCTTCCCAAGGCAATCCAAGCAGCTGAATGTCTTGGGGACTATCAAATGGAAGCTCGGAAGGACAGGCCTCAACCGCCTGCCCGAACAGGTTTCAGAGGGGGCCAGCCTAGCAGTGGTGGTCCAAGCAAAAGTGGGGGAGATCGGAACTCAAACAAATCTAGAGCTCCTTCCTCCAGCAGCAACAGTGCTGCTTCAAACAACAATGACAGGGGGAGAAAACCCCCTTCAGGATGTCGTCATTGCGGCGGACCACATTGGAACAATGAGTGCCCACATGCACAGATAAATGCCCATCAAGCTATTGATGATGGGACGGATGACGACTCAGACGATGCGGATCAGACTGAACCAGTAGGTGCCTTCAATGCAATTGTAGGTTCCGTCTCTGAGGCATTAGCAGAGACCAGTGCTGGTATTCGCAAGAAGAAGGACCCATACCCAGTCATGAAGAAGGGGAAAAAGAAGGCGAACGAAAAGACTCCTCCCAAACAGGAGAGGACTTTAATGTTCGTTGAGATGAAAGTGAATGGCAAGCCTATTCGGGCTATGATAGACACGGGTGCTACCCACAACTACTTGGCATCGACTCAGGTGGAGCGCCTTGGACTAGTTGTAGGGAAAGGCAAAGGTAGTGTCACAGCTATCAACTCACCCCCCCAACCAGTGGGTGGAATAGCCAAAGAAGTACCGGTGAAGCTTGGCCCCTACGAAGGAAAGTTCAACTTGCGAGTGGTGATCATAGACGACTTTGAGTTGATTGTAGGATTGGAGTTCCTAAGGCAAACCAACACCATGCCTGTACCATTTGCGGACATGCTACTGATGATGGGAACCAATGGGGCCAAGCCCTGCACTATCCCATGTCTTCCCATGAAGATGGCCGTTGAAAACATCTCGGCCCTGCAGCTGAAGAAGGGAGTCAAAAGGAATGAACCTACGTTCCTGGCGACCCTCTGCATTGAAGATATAGAACGCTCCTCGGGTGCCATTCCTGAACCCGTGAAGGAGCTACTACTGGAGTTTGAAGATGTCATGCCACAAGACATGCCAAAGCGACTCCCGCCTAGGCGCACTGTGGACCATGAAATTGAGTTGGTGCCGGGCGCAAAGCCACCTGCCCGGGCGCCCTACAGAATGTCACAACCCGAACTCACCGAGCTTCGGAGACAATTAACGGAAATGCTAGATACAGGGATCATTGTACCCTCAAAGTCCCCATATGGGTCCCCTGTTCTATTCCAAAAGAAACATGATGGCAGCCTGCGACTGTGTGTGGACTATCGAGCTTTAAACAAAATCACAGTGAAGAATAAGTACCCTATTCCTTTGATGGCAGACTTGTTCGATAGACTGGGTGGTGCAGCGGTGTTCACTAAGATAGACCTCAAGACAGGCTATTGGCAAGTTCGGATCGCGGAGGGCGACGAGCACAAGACGACTTGTGTAACGAGATATGGGTCGTACGACTTCATGGTCATGCCGTTCGGCTTGACTAATGCTCCGGCCACATTTTGCACCCTGATGAACCAAGTCTTCCGGGAGTACATTGACGAATTTGTGGTAGTCTACTTGGATGACATTGTGATATATAGCCAAACATTGGAAGAACACCTAATACACTTGCGAAAGGTGCTAGCTCGGCTGCGGGAACATGAACTATATGCCAAGCTCTCCAAATGCTCCTTTGCTCAAAAGCAAATTGACTTCCTCGGACATGTCATTGAGGAAGGACGCATCAAGATGGACCAACAGAAGATCCAAGCCATCATAGGCTGGCCGCCGCCTAAGGACGTCCATGCCTTGAGGGCGTTCCTTGGCCTATGCAACTTCTACCGGCGGTTTGTGAAGAACTACTCCCTCATCGCTGTGCCATTGACAGAACTTCTCAAGAAGGTCACACCTTGGGATTGGGGACCAAAGAGAGCGGATGCCTTCAGCGCATTAAAGGCGGCTATGTCTAGTAGTCCCGTCTTGGCTCTTCCTGATTTGGCCAAGCCTTTTGAGGTACAAACAGATGCATCCGACTATGCGCTTGGTGGAGTCTTGATGCAAGAAGGGCACCCCGTTGCATATGAGAGTCGGAAGTTAAAAGATGCAGAACGACGCTATGCCGCCCATGAGAAAGAATTATTGGCCGTCGTACATTGCTTACGCCTATGGAGGCACTATCTGCTGGGAACCCCGTTCGTGGTCAAGACAGACAACACAGCGGTCAGTCATTTCATGACCCAGCCAAAGTTGAACGGTCGACAGGCCAGGTGGCAAGAACTACTAGCGGAATTCCACTTCAACTTGGAGTATCGCAGTGGAAAGACCAACCATGTTGCTGATGCACTCAGTCGAAGAGCTGACCTAGCATCGGTGTGCCTACTCGCCACCCTAAGGGGGAGCGAAGTAGCCACCTCCATCAAGGACCAAATACAGGATCTACTCATAAAGGATCCCGCTGCTCAGTATTTGGTTGATTTGGTAGGACAGGGCAAGACTCGCCAGTTCTACGTGGAAGATGGTTTCCTGAAAGTCAAAGGGAACCGACTTTATGTTCCAAAAGGAGGAGATCTGCGGAGAACTCTTCTCGCAGAATGTCATGATACTCTGTGGGCTGGCCATCCCGGTGAAGAACGCACCATGGCACTACTTCATCGTGCTTATTATTGGCCTCAAATGGCCGATGATGTGGCTCAGTATGTGAAGACTTGTCTAGTATGCCAGAAGGACAAGTCAGACCGCTTGACACAAGCGGGTCTCTTGGAACCACTAGCTGTCCCAAAGAGACCTTGGGAAAGTGTTTCTCTGGATTTCATCACCGGATTACCCAAGGTCGGAGATCTCACAACTATCTTGGTCGTGGTAGACCGGTTTTCCAAGTATGCCACCTTTATTGCAGCCCCACAATATATGTCAGCAGAAGAGACAGCTCGACTCTTCTTCTCTCATGTCGTCAAATATTGGGGTCTACCCAAAGATATTGTTAGTGATCGTGACTCACGCTTCACCAGCAACTTCTGGACCCAACTTTTCAAGTGCCTTGGGTCAAAATTGAGTCACAGCTCAAGTTTCCACCCGCAATCTGATGGCCAGACGGAGCGGTTCAATGGTATGTTGGAGGAATATCTCCGCCACTTTGTAACCGGATCGCAGAAGAATTGGGTGAAGCTTCTAGATGCTGCTCAGCTGTGTTTCAATTCACAAAAGAGCTCTAGTACAAACAAAAGCGCTTTTGAAATTGTTACCGGACAACAACCTCTACTCCCACACACGGTGAATGCACCAAACATGGCTAAGTCTCCTCGAGCGGCTAGCTTCTCAAAAGAATGGAAGCGGAACCTGGAGATAGTGCGGAGCTATCTTGTCAAAGCCCAAAAGCGGATGAAGAGGCATGCTGATCAAAAGCGTCGCTTTGTTGAATATCAAGTAGGAGACAAGGTGATGGTCAAGATCCCAAAGCGGTACTTATTTGCGGGAGTCCATGACCCGCGCCTATTGCAAAAATATATTGGACCCTTGTCCATTGAGAGGCGCATTGGGAAAGTTGCATACCGGGTGGATACCCCAGCTTGGTGGAAAATTCATCCTGTCTTCCATGTCAGTCTTCTGAAACCCTTTCGAGAAGACACGGAGGATCCGTCAAGGAGCCAGCTTACAATACCCAGTATTCGGGGTCCCAATTCAACCGGGAAAAGGCGTGTTGAAGCTATCCTTGATGATAGAGTGATTCATGCTTCAAGGAAAGATCACCAAGAATTCTTGGTGAAATGGCAGGGCTGTGATGCAGAAGAGAATACTTGGGAGAGGGGGACAAACCTCAAAGCCTACAAGAACCTCATTGAAGATTATTTTGCCAGTAAGGCGCCGAGGACGTCGCCAACTCAGGTGGGGGAGAATGTCATGGGCGGCTTTCCAGCCATGCCCCATGACCCCTTGGGCGCGCCCCGTGGCGTCCTAGCAAGCCTCTCAATGCCTAGCGCCATGGACGGCCCCGTGGTCTTGGCCGCGCCAAGTGACAAGCGCACAGGTGCCTCTGTCGCCCCACTGATATCCCTCGCCAGCGCCCCGCCGCAGGCAGATTCCAACAATGCTGCGCGCGCAGACTATGCCGCGCGCGCCGACCGTGATGCCAAAGACGCTGCTGCTGACAACGGACCTGTTTCTGCTTTGTAGAAAACTAAGTCCTTTCCATTGTAAATATAGAGTAGTTTTATTTCAAGTACTTCCATTATGTTTCCCTAGCTTAAGTCAAGTCTAGTCGTGTAGCTTTGGATTATTTTTTTTAAGCATTATTAGGGGGGATCAAGCAATCAAAACTTTCTAGCAAGCAACAATTCTCTGTACTGGTGTCTCTCCCCCTCGACACCGCCTTGCTTTTTGTAATAGCTTTCATTAATGCAATCAAGCTTTCTTTCATTCTCAATTCTCATTTCTGTTCTCTCAATTACTCTTGACATTGGTTTTCCCGTGCGGCACTGACAATCTAGTCTAGCGCACGGCGGGGACCTCAGTTGGCGGACAGCAACTGCACTGACATCAGTTGCTTAGCCTTACGTTGCCCTTCCAAGGAAATTCAGGAAGGCGTCGCGTAACAGAAGGCACGGAAAGTCAACAAAATGAATTTGTTAACACCTATTGGCTTTATGTGGATGATCCTCATTCTTTTGCCTTTTGTTTTATGTGCTAATTTTGGCTTATTTTGTTGGGGAAGAATTCATGATGGCAAGAGAGGTACCTTTAAGTGTAACACTATCTCTTCAAGCTTAAGGTATATTATGACAGTTTGACCTTGGAAGATGAGTTAATAGGTATTTTGTATCTACATGTAAAAAAAGGAGGTATTTTATTAATCGACAACAACAATTACAACAACAACAACCACCCTATAAAATCTCACTAGTGAGGTCTGGGAAAGGTAGTGCGTACACAAACCTTATCCTTACTCCGAAGGGGTAGAGAGGCTGTTTCCGAAAGACCCCCGGTTCAAGAAAACAAAAGGACAAAAGGAGAAAATATTAGTATCACCATAGAAGTCATAGGGAAAATAGGAACAACATGAAATCCAGAAGACAGATGCAAAGCTAAGCAAAAGCGATAGCTAGTAAATAGGTCCTGCACTGAAAAGTGAAATAGTAAGATACAACATTGCCACTAGCTGTCTTAAACAAAAACCCTACCAGACTAGTCTCACAAAGGTACGAAGTAAGGCAAGACTCAACTACCTCCTAACCTACAACTTTAATAGTCGACATCCACATCTTCCTATCAAGTGTCATGTCCTCGGAAATCTGAAGCCTCGCCATATCCTGCCTGATCACCTCTCCTCAATACTTCTTAGGCCGCCCTCTACCTTTTCTCATGCCCTCCACAACCGGCACGAGAAGATTTACCAGATGTTGCATGAAACTGATCTATTTCTTGTTTGGCAAACTTTGGGTGTTGAAGCACTTTATAGTTGACCCTACTATGTTTATCTATGGAAAATTATATTGTTGTGGAGAAATTGTAGGGTCAAAGGGAGATTTAGATTTTGCTCACTCCATCTCTTCCCTAAATTGAACAAATCCGGAGCAGGCCTAAAATTAGAACAATCTGGAATCTAGATCCAAGTAAATAAAGACTAGCGTATTCCGTTGTAAATTGCGTCACTAAAACAGAAAGGGCTTTAGATTTGGCATTCTTTGTGGAACAATGGGTGCTTGTACATGATTAGTAGCACAGAATTCAAACCCTGATTTTGTTCTTTCTTAGTGTAGACATTACTTTTATCAGAAAAGAGTTCTTATTTTAAGTATTAAAAAGAAAGCAAAGGACTGATTAGTTCTGGAAATTATGGTCAACTTTCACCCGTTTTGAGGCAGAATTTCATGTACAGGAGAGACAGGTTGCTCTTTTCCATCTTCACAGAATCTTATGCTCTAGAACCATATTATGAAACTTGGAAGTGAAACTGTTATAGATGGATAATCCTCTTCAGTTTTCCTATGATGAGTTAGTTCGATTTGACTTCAAATTTTCGTGTTATTACAACAGGATGAGGAATTGTTAAATTTCTCCTTTGCCAGGTAATGCGGAAATTGGAAATGGATATGGTGTGCCAGGTGGAGGTGCTTATTACAGTGCTTCAACTCCTGATGTCTCGATCTACAGTAAGACTGGCTTCCTGTTCCGTGGGCAATGTATTTATTATCTTGTTCTAAATTCTATATTATATTCTTTGGGTTATTTGTTTTTGCCTTTTTCATATTCAGAGACAAATACAATCACTGGTCACAGAACAAATCAACATGGTACAGAGCCTAGTGGGAGTTCTGGACATAATTCTGTTGGTAAAGAGCTGCCTGAATACCTCAAGCAGAAGTTGAGGGCTCGAGGTATTCTGAAGATTGATTCAGAAATAGAGAAGAATGCCATATCAAGCAATGTAAGTTGATTATGAGTTACAGGCTATCTTCCTAGTCCCTGTTTAAATTTTGACGTACTTCAGATGGTCCTGGGTGACTAGAATCTTGAATTAGACATCTTTTCTGTCTTCTGACCTTTGTGATAAACCAAAAAATCCTATTTGGTTCGTATGAGATACTCGTCAATTCTTAGTAACCTCTGTTTCCTTGAACTCAATTTTCAATGTCCAATTATCCTCTTCATACTTTGTCTCTTGAAAATAAAATGTCTCTAACAACTCTATCTGAAGTAATCTGCACATTTCAGAGCTCAAAGGCACAGTTACCAAAGACATCAGATGCCAATTTGCCTGTGGGATGGGTGAGTTATGGCTTAATATACTAGGTTAAGCTTTCCTTTGAAGTTCTTGTTTTGTTGCTTTTTTTGTGTCAGACAGCTATACCTGACTATAATGATGGAATGTTAGCTTATGATTTGTTAAAAGCTTCAGTCTAATTTGTTTATTTGTTTATTGATATTTTTGGCAATTAGAGCATTCGTACTCTCTAGTTTTTTCCTCTTTCTTGTCTGGTCCTTGAAAGACTTTGACAACTGAAAGTGTATTGCCAAAAGCAACTTGTATTTAACCCATCTCCCTCCAGCACACTCTTTGCAATTGCCCCTGTTATGACCTCCATGTTTGTTTCTTGAAAACATACTAATTCTGCCCCCATTCTCTAACTCCCACCTTGATGGTGGCCCTCTTATTAAGGTCATTCAATCCCCTCACATTCTAAGATAGGATGTTAACCCCGATAGATAACTTCTTCTCCTTCTCCCACTCCTCCCTCAACTTCTAGCTCTTTTCTACACCACAATTCCTCTTCCTTTTTGGGCTTTCGCCCCTCTTTTACCCCTTTCGTCCGTCCTACTTCTTTTCCGTAACTCACTAGACTCATTAGCATTTCTTTCATTGTCATTCAGTAATTGCAATACTCTATCTTCCTTCCCTTTTTTATCAAGTAGTAGGATTTTATAAACAATGGACCAAAGATTCACCTTGTACAAGAAGTGTACCAAAAAGTAGAAAAGCTTACAAAATGATACGCCCTCCGTCCCCTTTTAAGAAAGACTTTTGAAACTTGTGGTTTACAACAAGCCATATATATTTTGTGTGGCTATAAATCATCAACTCATTAAGGGTAAAATGGAAACTTTAAAGTTGAATAGTTTCTAAATATAGAAAGGTATCATTTTCTTGAGGACAAACTAAAAAGGCAAAATACATAAGTTGCACCGTAAACTTTCAGAAAACTCGGTTGCACAAAGGAACTTTAAGGGCGTTCATGTTCCCCCTTATTCTTATTTTTAGTGGATATTTACCACCCCAAAAGGTGACATGGAACAATTTTAAATATAAAAGATTTATGAGCGCGTATGGAAATGCAAAACTGAAAATGTTGGTCCATCTTCTTTATTTTTTGTTCATTATTTTTAAATAGTTTTAACAAGTGGGCCCCGTATCTTTTATTTTCAGTCCCACCTTCCCTATTCCTTCTCTTCTTCGCCCACCCACCCTTCCCTTTCTTCCTTGCTCTGTCACCATTTTCAGCCATAGATCTGGTTCATTTCTTTCTTTTTTTCCTTTGTTCTTCTTCAACCAATTAACATGAGCCTATTCCTTCTCTTCTTCGCCCACCCACCCTTCCCTTTCTTCCTTGCTCTGTCACCATTTTCAGCCATAGATCTGGTTCATTTCTTTCTTTTTTTCCTTTGTTCTTCTTCAACCAATTAACATGAGCCTATTCCTTCTCTTCTTCGCCCACCCACCCTTCCCTTTCTTCCTTGCTCTGTCACCATTTTCAGCCATAGATCTGGTTCATTTCTTTCTTTTTTTCCTTTGTTCTTCTTCAACCAATTAACATGAGCCTATTCCTTCTCTTCTTCGCCCACCCACCCTTCCCTTTCTTCCTTGCTCTGTCACCATTTTCAGCCATAGATCTGGTTCATTTCTTTCTTTTTTTCCTTTGTTCTTCTTCAACCAATTAACATGAGCCTATTCCTTCTCTTCTTCGCCCACCCACCCTTCCCTTTCTTCCTTGCTCTGTCACCATTTTCAGCCATAGATCTGGTTCATTTCTTTCTTTTTTTCCTTTGTTCTTCTTCAACCAATTAACATGAGCCTATTCCTTCTCTTCTTCGCCCACCCACCCTTCCCTTTCTTCCTTGCTCTGTCACCATTTTCAGCCATAGATCTGGTTCATTTCTTTCTTTTTTTCCTTTGTTCTTCTTCAACCAATTAACATGAGCCTATTCCTTCTCTTCTTCGCCCACCCACCCTTCCCTTTCTTCCTTGCTCTGTCACCATTTTCAGCCATAGATCTGGTTCATTTCTTTCTTTTTTTCCTTTGTTCTTCTTCAACCAATTAACATGAGCCTATTCCTTCTCTTCTTCGCCCACCCACCCTTCCCTTTCTTCCTTGCTCTGTCACCATTTTCAGCCATAGATCTGGTTCATTTCTTTCTTTTTTTCCTTTGTTCTTCTTCAACCAATTAACATGAGCCTATTCCTTCTCTTCTTCGCCCACCCACCCTTCCCTTTCTTCCTTGCTCTGTCACCATTTTCAGCCATAGATCTGGTTCATTTCTTTCTTTTTTTCCTTTGTTCTTCTTCAACCAATTAACATGAGCCTATTCCTTCTCTTCTTCGCCCACCCACCCTTCCCTTTCTTCCTTGCTCTGTCACCATTTTCAGCCATAGATCTGGTTCATTTCTTTCTTTTTTTCCTTTGTTCTTCTTCAACCAATTAACATGAGCCTATTCCTTCTCTTCTTCGCCCACCCACCCTTCCCTTTCTTCCTTGCTCTGTCACCATTTTCAGCCATAGATCTGGTTCATTTCTTTCTTTTTTTCCTTTGTTCTTCTTCAACCAATTAACATGAGCCTATTCCTTCTCTTCTTCGCCCACCCACCCTTCCCTTTCTTCCTTGCTCTGTCACCATTTTCAGCCATAGATCTGGTTCATTTCTTTCTTTTTTTCCTTTGTTCTTCTTCAACCAATTAACATGAGCCTATTCCTTCTCTTCTTCGCCCACCCACCCTTCCCTTTCTTCCTTGCTCTGTCACCATTTTCAGCCATAGATCTGGTTCATTTCTTTCTTTTTTTCCTTTGTTCTTCTTCAACCAATTAACATGAGCCTATTCCTTCTCTTCTTCGCCCACCCACCCTTCCCTTTCTTCCTTGCTCTGTCACCATTTTCAGCCATAGATCTGGTTCATTTCTTTCTTTTTTTCCTTTGTTCTTCTTCAACCAATTAACATGAGCCTATTCCTTCTCTTCTTCGCCCACCCACCCTTCCCTTTCTTCCTTGCTCTGTCACCATTTTCAGCCATAGATCTGGTTCATTTCTTTCTTTTTTTCCTTTGTTCTTCTTCAACCAATTAACATGAGCCTATTCCTTCTCTTCTTCGCCCACCCACCCTTCCCTTTCTTCCTTGCTCTGTCACCATTTTCAGCCATAGATCTGGTTCATTTCTTTCTTTTTTTCCTTTGTTCTTCTTCAACCAATTAACATGAGTTTCTTTTTAAACAATATTAGAGAAGAGCCACCAATGATTCAGCAGCCCGCGTTTGATTGTATAGGCAAAAAAGATTAGTGGAAAATCTATGCTCTGTGAGTGCCCAGTAACGTGAGGTGGGTAGAATTCGCCAGTGTGTTTATAGGTTTTAGTTTCTGGGTTTGTTAAAAATAAAAGAAGAAAATTAAAATACATTTTACGTTGAAGATCATTTTCCTTTTGAAGCCAAATTTTAGAATTCAGTAGAAATTTCAACATCAATGGCGTTGACCTTGTAGAAATTACAATTCTCCATTATTGACGTAAACTGCTTGCTTCACTAACTCGACAAAGGAGGTGTGTTGGCTGAGTTGATGAAGGGGATGGCGAAGAATTTAGCTTAAGATAGCTACGAAGTGGTGAAAAAAGGGAGATCAGGTACTTTAGATGTTAGAAATTGATAGATGGAATAATGAAAAAAATGGCTAAAAAGTTAAAATAAGGACAAAAAAATGGGCAAAGATGAGGTGGTAGAAGAAAAATAAAAATAAAGTAAAATTATTTAATATCTAACGTGTCAATGAGGTGGCGCTTATGTGGCGGGAGTGTATATCCCCCAACCATGAAGGTGGTGTTATATATCTCAGGGGGTATATATCCACTAAAAATAAGAATGAGGGGGAACATGAACACTCGTAAAGTTCCAATGTGCAACCGAGTTCTCTGGACAAGTTCAGAGTGCAACTTATGTATTTCCCCAACTAAAAAGGAATGTGCATCACATAAATAGTGATAGAGGGAGTATGGTTCTCCACAAATGACACCTAATTTCTATACCTACAGGGACCTCATGGGTGCACCCAAATGAAATAAAGGATAAAAGGCTATCCTTCCCTTCAAAGGACAGATTAATCTTCTATCCTCCATCCCTGCAAAGGACGCACGCCAAAAATTTCCGAAAGCATAAATACCTCTCCCTCAGCCATTCGGTTAGTCTTCTTTCCCCTTCAATAATTGCCAAAGGGAAGGCATCCACTCCTGCATTTTCGTGCCTATTGGAACGACCAACAAACGTGGACATAGCAAATTCCGTGTTCAGGGTCAAAATCTCCCCTGCAACTATCAGTAACTGCGTTCCGGAGATGTTGCCTCCTATGTTTTCACCTTGTTAGGTGTCTCCACCAGGTTTTAGTCTTTCAGACCACCATCAACATCCTTGGGCTTGAATGTCATCAATTCCGGCTTCGTAGTAGTGAACCAAGAAGTATGTCCTTAAAGCAGTTCTTATACTTGTCTTAGTAGTATCGATGGATGATGCTAAGTCTCTTTGTTGTATTGTTTCAACTCTAAATTGAACCTACATGTGTTTGTTAGCAATTTAGAATTCTGTGGAGAAAGTCAAGAGTTTATCAGTGTTATTAGAAGCCATCGCTTAGCAATGCGAAGCGAGGGGTTATTGCTTCATGGATGAAGTCATGTGCTTCAGAGAAGTGTGCTCTTCAAACAATGAAGCAAAATGATCCATATAAGAAATGGTCGATTTTTTACATCTCAACTTTGAGGAATTGGATTAATGTCGTCACAGTTGTATATAAGACGCTGAAATAAGCCATTTTAACAGCAATTTGATTATTGTTGTACTAAATTCATGTATGTGGTATGTTATGATTTTCCATAAATTGTGTGCTTCACTTCAAGGAAACACACGCTTTACTTGTCGCTTTTGCTTCAATTACCATAGATCTTGTCACTTGTGCTTTTCCCTTTAAAAAACACTGATGTTTATAGTGTTGATAATTTTCTGTAATTTGAGAATGCAGATTGAAGCCAGGGACCCTGCAAGTGGTGCTTTATACTATTATAATGGAAGTTCTGGGAAAAGTCAGTGGGAAAGACCTACTGAGGCTCCTGCACTAGTTTCTGGGGGGCATTCAGTACTTCCTGAATATTGGCAGGAGGTTTTTGATGAATCAACTGGTATGCTATGTATCACAACTTTGCTTGTTGTTTTCTTATTACATGTTTATTTCATTATTTGTGGATGGAGAAAGATTAGATATTACCACTTAGAACTTTTAATTCGTTGTAATACATTGAGTTAAAATATATATTTTTTCTAATGTTCAATTTATTTTCTTCATTGTAGTAGGTTGATCCTTTTTTATTAATGTGAATCTCAATACAGTTGCTATTTCTCAAAAGATTTTTTGGCTTCCCCTTTTCTGGATTTGCCTTTTCCAGGAATCATTTCATTCTTTAGTTACGTATTATAATGGAAATGCCCTTTTTAAGAAGATAATAAGTAAACAAGGGAGGCTACAGTAAGTTTTTTTCATTGATAAATGTATGACCTTTCAAATGTAAAAAGAAAAAAATAAAGGCCTCTAGGATTGATAGGTTCCTTATATCCTCTGAGTGGAATGAAAGCTTCAAAGCAATCAATCAGTTGGCCCTCCCAAGAGCTCTCTCTGATCATAAACCTCTTCTGCTGGAGAGTGGGGAATGGGAAACAACACCTTCTTATTTCAAGTTCGAAAACATGTGGCTGCAACAAGAAGGTTTCATTGACATGGTGAAGGAGTGGTGGCAGAGTTACGTCATAAGTGGCAGCCCAGATTTTATACTAGTACAAAAATTGAGAATTTAAAAAAGGACATAAGCAACTGGAACAGAGATGTCTATGGCAAAGTGGAAGCAAAAAGAACCAAGGCATTGGAGGAGCTCTCAATTTTAGATCAGACAGCAGAAAACAGAGCTCTAACACAAGCTGAGAAGCAAATGGTAGTGAACCTGAAAGTGGAGCTAATGGAATTGGCTAAAGCTGAAGAAATCTCATGGAGGCAAAAATCAAGATGCTTGTGGGTCAAAGAAGGAGACAGGAACACAAAATACTTCCAAACAATTGCAAACTCACACAGGAGGAACAACAATATTGACAAGCTCAAAGTGGATAATGAAATAACAGATGATAAGGATGTGATCAAAGAAGAGATTTTGAACTATTACCGGAACCTGTACACTGAGAGTGAAACCTGGAGGCCCAGTGCTAATTTTGATGATGTTGCCAGATTATCAAGTGAAGACAGGGAGATGTTAGAAAAAGTTTTTGAGGAAGAAGAAGTGCATGCCGTTATCCAGTCATGCACTCCAGATAAAGCACCTGGTCCAGATGGATTTACTATGGCCTTCTTTCAAAAGACATGGGACTTTATCAAGCCAGAGGTGATGGGGGCGCTCAACCACTTTCACCAGCAGTGTTACATGGTGAGATCATGTAATGCATTTTTCATCGCTCTGATCCCCAAAAAGAAAGGAGCAATTGAACTCAGAGACTATAAGCCAATTAGTCTCATTGGAAGTGTTTACAAGATTACAACAAAGTTACTAGCAGAAAGGCTGAAGAAGGTAATTGGGAAGCTAGTCTCCAACCATCAGAATGCCTTCATTAAACATAGACAAATAACTGATGCAGCTCTCATTGCCAATGAGGTACTAGACTGGAGTATTAAAAGCGGTGAACCTGGGGTTATGTGCAAGCTAGATATCGAGAAGGCCTTTGATCAACTTAATTGGTCTTACCTTATCTCTATTTTAAGGAAGATGGGATTTGGGGAAAAGTGGATCAAGTGGGTCAGATTTAGTATTTCAACAGTGAAATACTCAATTATTATTAACAGAGGACCTGTGGGTTTTTTCTCTCCGCAGAAAGGGATAAGGAAGGGAGATCCACTCTCACCTTTTCTTTTCATCCTAGCCATGGAGGGACTGAGTAAAATGTTGGAGAAGGCCAGACAAATGCAATGGATCCAGGGTTCCAGCGTGGGTTCAAATGCTGAGAACACTGTCAAAGTATCACATCTACTGTATGCCGATGATACTTTGATCTTCTGTGAGGCAGAAAGATCTCAAATGCTATATTTGAATCTGACTCTTCTGCTATTTGAGGCTTTATCAGGGCTACATGTCAACAAGTTGAAAAACATCATCTATCTGGTAAATAATGTGCCAAACTTAGAGGAATTGTCTAGTATCATGGGCTGCACAATTGGAGCACTTCCTACGACCTACCTAGGTCTCCCATTGGGGGCTAAATTCAAGAGTTGCGAGGTATGGAATGGAGTCATTGAGAAATTTGAGAAGAGATTAGCATCATGGCAGATGCAATACCTATCAATGGGTGGTAGGTTAACTCTCATAAATAGTGTGCTCGATAGTATCCCTACATATCACATGTCTTTGTTCCCCATTCCCAAAAAGGTACTAAAGCAACTAGACAAGATCAGGAGGAATTTCTTGTGGGAGGGGAACAACAGCTCTCATAAGTTCCACTTGATAAAGTGGAACAAGGTCATGCAACCAAAATTCAAAGGAGGTCTGGGTATCAGAGACTTAACCATCCACAACAAAAGCTTGCTAATGAAATGGCTATGAAGATATGGCACAAGCGATTCAAGCCTCTGGAAGGAGGTAATCAACGCCAAGCATGGGAAGAGAGATAATTGGAGCACTAAAATTGCCATTGCACCTTATGGGGTTGGGCCATGGAAGTACATCAGCAAACTTGGACAGGAATTTGTCCAGAATGTTCACTACAAAGCAAGGAATGGAGCACATATCAAATTTTGGAAAGACAAATGGATGAGCAACACCCCACTCATGTTTGAATACCCCACCATTTTCCAGATTGCCCTTGATAAGGATTCCTCCATTGCCCAGAACAGAACTGGCAATATTTGGGATTTGCACCTCAGAAGATCTATACAAGATTGGGAAATGGATAGCTTGATGGACATGTTAGCCAGAGTGGAGGTCTTCACCATCGATGAGAATCTACCTGACACTATGAAGTGGGGGAACAAGGGCATCTTTACCGTGAAAGAATGCTATAAGCACATCTGTACTCAGAGCCAGGTATTTGACTCAGACCCTTGGCCATGGAGACTAATATGGAAGACCAAACTACCCACCAAGTTTATTTGTTTCAGCTGGATTGCTCTATATGAAGCCTGCTTAACACAGGATAATCTCAATAGAAGAGGCTTTCAACTAGTCAACAGATGCTACATGTGTAAGGAAAGCTCAGAGAATATCAGTCACCTGCTCTTGCATTGCCCAGTTGCCACTGATCTGTGGAACACGTTTTTTTGTCTTTTCGGTTTTAACTGGGCCATGCCATCGAATATTAGAGAGGCATACACAAGCTGGAGTCTTTGGGAAGTTGATAAGGCCATCAAGGAGATATGGTTAATGATTCCTGCAGTTATTTTTTGGATTTTGTGGAATGAAAGGAACCAAAGATGCTTTGATGGAATCTCAACTCCAAATCACACTCTTAAAACTAATTGTTTGCTCACCCTTTTTAGCTGGGTGAAGTTAACCCCTTTAATTAGCACTGATCACCTTTTGGACTTTGTTAGCTCCTTAGTTATAGTTTAGCACATCCTAAAGGGGCTTACAAACTCTTATTTTTCTGTATTTTTATCTTCTGATTTTGTAACTATTGATTTTGTAACTATTGCATCTACTTGATGCCTTTCTAATGAAATACCTTACTTCATCAAAAAAATAAAAATAAAGAAAGAATGGTGATTCAGGCTTACAAATAAATAAGGTCATATTCCTGAACTACCTTACTCTTTACATCGGGAAGACCTTAGGTGCAAAATAGTTGTAAGAAGGTTGATAATTTCAAAAGATCTGAAGAAAGACAAATAATCATCATTTATTGCTACTAAAAATGAGGCACTGTTTCCTGGCAAGTGCCGTAACTCAAGTGAAAAACTATACAAGAACAGTTCTGGGCTCAAACCAGGGGCAACTATCCTTAACTTCTCCCGACTGACCAGACCCAAGCCAAGATCCAAGTGGTCATTTATTTGTAGGTTACAGCAAATGAAGCTATTAGTTCCTCAACAAAAGTGTCATATTGGTACAGTGAATGGTGGATGCCTTCCTATTTGTAGGCCCGATGCTCTTTGACGTAAATGGAAGGACTTAGATATATAGCTGAATGACTTTGGACCAAATCCCAACCCTTTTATAGGTGTGTATAAGCCTTTATTTTCAACTTCAGGTAAATGATCCTTCTTTGTCTACTCGTGTTACAAGAGGCCATCGAGGGTAAAATGAGTAGATTTCATATGGACTGCTGGTTACATAAACTATTAGTACATGTGTTTTCTGTGCCGATGCAAAATAGATATCTTTAAAAGCAATCTATTCTCCATGCTAGAACAGAAATTCCTTTCAGTTGGAGACATACAACATTTTACATCTGTATATATCTCATAAATAATCTCGATATGGTATGTTTTGTTAGGCTTAGTCTTCTTTTTCTTTCATAAGAAAAAACCAAAAGGTCCTGAAGTGCTTCAACTTGTAAATCTAGGGACTAAAGTTGTGATAAACCTTAAACACTGGGATGTGAAGTACAATTTGGCAAGTTGCCCATAGCACAAAACACACATATGAAAGCTGCAATTTGATAATTTGATCTCTCGATCTTTGGTGGCATACTGTTGATTATCTTGATATTCTTCTTTTTTTTCCTTTTTAAATTTTTTCTCATTGCTGTAATCATTTCCTGACACATTAATTTTTCCAGATCTTTGTTATTACACGTGCCTTTGTTATTTCTTGTTGTTGTTATTGTTTGTCACTTCCTTTTCACTGTTCCTTGAGTCGAGGGTCTATCGGAAACAGCCTCTCAACCTTTACAAGGTAAGGATAAGGTCTGCATACACATTACCCTCCACAGACCCTACTGGTGGGATTACACTGGGTTTGTAGTTGTTGTATGTTAAAAAATCGTGTTTTAAAATAAAATATAGTCGAAGGTGCAGTAATTCTTGGGATAACTGTGCTGATTTTCCAAACCCCTAAATCCAGAGGTCCTGTTACATTTCTCCTTTATCATTTCGGGGCAGCTCCATTGTGTCACTGCCCAACTAGGCATAAATTTATGACTATGGGGGTCCCTGTACATCATAGTTTGACGTGCCTTGTTTTCTCTCTTTTTGAACTGGTGAGGGTGTAAAAGTTGTACATTGTGTGTTTGTTTACTGCTAGACAAATAAACAAAGAGAATCTTATCTAAGGTATCAGACTTATCTAGTCACAATTTTGATTATTATCGCTATCTAATCGTCAAAGTCCAAGTCCAAACGTTGTTGTATGAGTTCCTGACATTTTCATATCATATTGAACCTATATTTTCAATATTACAAACTGTGTTTGCAGGTCAAAAGTATTACTATAACTCAAAGACGAATGTATCGCAATGGGAGCATCCTTCTAAACCACAGCAGGTTCCCATGCAGCACCATGATAGAGCAGTTGCAAGCAATGCAACCAATATAACTTGGGGTGATCAAGCTTCCACATTCCAGAAATGCATTGAATGTGGTGGGTGGGGCGTGGACCTTGTACAGTCGTGGGGTTATTGCAAACACTGCACTAGGTATGTTGTCAATGTATATATTTTTCTCTTTTTGACATTTTTGTGTTTACTTGTTTGTTTTTGTTACAACTTACAAGTACTCTTTCTTGAGCAAGATTCCAACTTAAACTTTTATTGCAGCTTTTAGTGCTTTCTTGTTTTTGCTCTCCTATTTGCTTGCTGTTAATGTTACTGCACTGCCTATATGTGCAGTCTAATATCTAGGTGTGTTGTCAATGTATATATTTTTCTCTTTTTGACATTCTTGTGTTTACTTGTCTTATCTCTGTTCTCGTATATTGGTACTGCATACAAGTACCCTTTCTTGAACAGGATTCCAACTTAAACTTTTATTGCAGCTTTTAGTGCTTTCTTGTTTTTGCTCTCCTATTTGCTTGCTGTTAATGTACTGCACTGCCTATATGTGCAGTCCAATATCTACTACATGCAGTTGAATTAGAAGGGTTCTTTGAATTTAGTGTTTTCGGTTCTGTGAAATAATTTGAGTATCCAATCAAAAACCTTAAGTTTGGAGTGGCCCAAGACATTATAAACCTCTTTAGAAATGCTTGCGCAACCAATGAGGTCAATTGTATTTACATGTAACTCACACTAAAAAGTGGNGGGGGGGGGGGGGAGGGGAAGAGAGAGAGAGAGAGAACCGGAGGAAAGTTAATGGTTCGATGGGCTGAGTTGCAAGACAAGTCCAAAGCAACAGAAACAGAGTAGGTCGAGAGAAGACGGTTGTGCAAATGGGCTACCAGTGTTTCGCTCTGAAACCATGTCAAAGTCAATCAAAGAGTATGGGTAATTTTCCAAGACATTGAGGCAATGGGTGGAGTGCCTCAAGACATTATAAACCCTTTGGAAACCCTTACAGAACAAATGGGGGACAAGTGTATTTTCTAACAGGTTATTTTCAGCATTTTCTTTAAAAATTCTTTCCGACTTTATTTAGTTTGAGGAGAAAAAGAGCAAGTTTGAGAAACAAGTTTATAAAGTTAAAAGAAATTCTAGTGCCTCTGCTTGTTTAGATTTCTAGTTCCTCTTTTGTCTTGCTTAAGCTAGACAAAGAAATTTGAATAAAAAACAAATAACTAGGTTGTTATATAACTCCCTTGTTAGTACTGGTACTTTAGATTTAAAAACAGCCTGTAAAACCATTGGATCACAGTGTCCATGAACATGGTTATAGTCCACTGAATGTAAATCATTAAGTTTGCATTCATTAGAAACTTTATCATTGTCATAGACCTTAAACAAAACAATATAAGTATTTTCTCTCGAACCACTTAAG
Source organism: Nicotiana glauca (assembly GCA_026770625.1). Lineage (NCBI taxonomy): Eukaryota > Viridiplantae > Streptophyta > Magnoliopsida > Solanales > Solanaceae > Nicotiana > Nicotiana glauca. The sequence goes on along the minus strand of MU779885.1, from coordinate 49,807 downwards.
TGTTTAAAGAAGGTTGTTCACTCAAATTCAACATCATATTAGAGCATGGAAAGGTTTTGGATTTGAGTTTTACTGTCTCCACAATCTTAGTTTGAGAAACAGAATTAACCACAATTGAGGGGTAATTTTTTAGAGTTAAATAGATAAAAGTATTCCGTGGGTTACAGCTAAGCATTTAAAGGAGCCGTCTCAAATTCAACGATCATACTTATCTAGGATGCATCATTCTTCTGAACATTGATACTGTTTTGGATGCAGAGTTCTTAAGCTTCCTCAAAGCCACTATCTGTCAGCAAATGTGGAGAGACAACAGCAAACTTCTGGCTATGCAGGTGCTACGGAAGACACCGAGAAAAGGTTTCAGGGACAGAGGTATGCTGCCTGTTCACTGTTCAAGTCTATTACTTCTAAACAGCTTTATTGGTACACTTTGGTTTTGTTTAAAGAAAAACCATGGGCTTCTCTGGTGCTGTTTACTGTTATTAAGCCTCTCCGTTATCCCTTTTTTCTTTTCCAACATCTCCCGGGTGAAGGGGCTTGTTGGTGGTGTTAAGGGAGGTGTGTACCTGAAGATTATTTTATTGAAGGGGAAAGCAAAGATACATTACTTTTTTTGGGAATTGAAGTGGAGGCATATTAAGGGTATGTTGGTACGATGGAAAATGTTTTCCTAGAAAATATTTTCCCGGGAAGAAAGCATTTTTTTTACTTATTTTCTGGTGTTTGATTAATAAGGAGAACATATTGTCCCAAGAGCATTTTAATATATAATTTAAGCAAACACTATAATCCCGGACCTAGACCCGACCCTGGACACCAAACCTACCTTTGCACCAGACCCGAACACCGACTCTGACTGACACCTGGCCCCGACTCCGAACCTCGACCCCCAGACCCCAGACCCCAAACCCGACCATGACACTAACGCCCGGTCCTCGACTTTCGTGTTTCGGATTGTAAAGTCCGGGCCGGACAG
>MU779885.1:0-47232 GCA_026770625.1 Nicotiana glauca | reverse complement strand
GGTGATGTTGGGGTGCAAGGTGGTAGGTCGGGTTTTGGGGGCCCTGGGTGGCGACTCTGGCGAGGTTGTGGATTTGAGGGGGTGGCAGTAAGGGTGGGGAAAGTTGGAAGAGAGTTTTGGAAAAGGTTTTCCCTTTTGTTGGTAGGAAAGTAATTTTCGTCCAATTGGAGGAAAATGAGTTCATTAGAAAAATATTTTCCGTAACATTTAGGCCAACCAAACATGGGAAAATTGAAAAATATTTTCCAGAAAATGTTCTCCTTCATACCAAACACGCCCTAAGTGATATGGATCCAGAAAGTATAGTCTCTTGTCCTCAATTATGGTCACAGATTTCAAATTTCTCTCATATTTTTCTTCTTTTTGTATATTTTTTTCCCTGTCTAGATCTTTAAGAGAAACTGAGAGGAAGTAAGCGTGCGTGGATATTAAAGTTAAGCGTCGGATCCTGATTCTGCACCATTGGGGTCTCACTTGTTTCTGACGGTAGTCTTCCTGATATGTATACATTCCCATTAGGAATTCAGGTCTTTGATGTTGCATTAGTTCTTTTTGTCCATGATAATGATGCTTAAGTTTTCGTCATATCGAAGCCTTGCATGTTAGTTTTGTACTTAGTAGTGGTGTATCATCATGCTAGTTAGTGAATGAACTATATGCTTTATCCCTTTAAACTTTAAATGAATGTTTTTATCTCTACATTCTTCCTTATTACTATTTTGGAACTTATATTGGTGAAATACAGTAGATATAGATGACAATGGAAGTATTTTCTTAGAAAAAGTTTCTGTTAACTAGCTCTGTCCCTTGTTTGTCATGAGCAAGTCTCATCCTTGCTTTAGTTCACTTGAGGTAAGTAGTTTGCCAGGTAAATGATGACAGCAGAAGATGTCAGAACAATTGTGTCATGCTGCATGTAGTAACAATTAACTACCGTTTGGACTAGTTTAAGGGGAAGCTTTTCACTGCAATACCTGAAACTAATTGAGAATACTGTTTAACCAGGTTCATGCATATAGATCAACGAGGATCTTTTTAAATTTTCTAAGTCTTATCTGATCACTTGGACTGCAGGTCCAGTTCCAAACCACCAATGGGTAAAAGTAACAAAAAAGACAAACGGAAACGCAATGACGAGGATGACGAGCTGGATCCCATGGATCCAAGCTCTTATTCTGATGCTCCTAGGGGTGGTTGGTACGTATTCCAAGGCAGTGTGCTACTTTCCTGTGCTGCTTGTTTTCCCTTACGTAGTTTCCCATTTCAGAGATTTTTGAAGTTCTGAAGTCATTAACTGATGATTTCTTTTATTGATTTACCACTCTGTAGGGTTGTAGGTCTCAAAGGAGTGCAGCCTCGGGCAGCAGATACCACTGCAACGGTATGTTGACTACCTTTCAAGTTAATGAATGAGTCTTAACTTGTCTTAATTGTGTGTGCATATATATATATATATTAATATCATTAATAATGTACCAAGAAGGTACTGAAAGCATACAAAACTACAGCACAGCTCAAATTGTTACAATCTCAAAACTTCTGTAACTTCCATGTACTGATCTTGGTCTTCTGCCAAACTTCCCCTGCACCAAAAGTGAAGGTTATGAATACAACTATTTACTATTATTAACACTAGCTAAATGATTCTTTTTATTTACAAAAAGTCTATTATTTCTTTCCAACCAAATGGTTCAAAAGATGCAAAGAGGTATGGTCTTCCAGATTTGCTTTAGTTTTTCCAGACTTTCTGATTCTGCCAACAAACCAGTAGATGCTTCACATTCTTTGGCATCACCCCTTGCACGCTCAGCCAGGAACAGATCCCATATCTTTGTGTAACTGCAATGCAAAAAGAGATATTCTGCAGATTCCTGGGAATTTTCACAGAAAAAGCATGTACTGCACAAAGGAGTTCCGATTCTCTGCAACATATCTTGAGTTAAACATGCATTTCTAGCTGCAGTCCAGCCAAAACAAGCAACTGAGGTGCTTGTGATTTCCATAACATCTTCCATGGCCTAGTCAAATCCCAGTGACCTATTTGTTTTTGCGGAAGACTATAGCAACTGTTTACTGAAAATTTGCCATCATTCCCAGCTGCCCAAATCTGAGTGTCTAACCTACTAGCATCAAGGGTCAAAGGTTCCAACCAATGTAGAAGTCGACCAATTTCATCAACTCCCCAATCATTAAAGTCTCTCCTGAAATTGATTCTCCATTCTTACCCTTTATGATACTCTGCTACTGTACACTGTTTATTCCTGGTTAAACTATAGAATGTCGGAAATTTGTTCATCAATTTATCATCACCTAGCCAGACATCTGTCCAGAACCTGATTCTGCTTCCATTTCCAACCTTTAATGGAATGAATTTCTGAAATTCAGGCCATAATCTACTTATTTGCTTCCATACTCCAGTTTTTGAAGGCATGGTGATACACCCTTTATATGAAACATCGAAACCAGTAGATGCTTCCAAAAAGAATGTAAATCCTGACTTCCACAGAGGAAGTAAAAGGGAAAAAGAAGGACCTGCAAACAGAAGAATCGCATTACTATACCATAGGTATGGGGATTCTTTTATCACAACTAATTCTATCATCATTGATCCAAGAGTTGTGTGCCCAAGTTTCCGTTCACCATGGCAAGCGATATGACTTGCCACATTGTAAGGAGAAAAGCATAAAGAAGGCTCTGTTAGTGCTTTAAGCGCAAATCCATTTGAAGTGCAGACTTTAGTAAAGAAGGGTGCAAATAAAGAATAATTCAAAATATACAAGTATTGGGTGGTTAAAATGGGTCTAGCGTTTTGGTGATAAAAGTAGATGCTTTACTAAATCCATTCTACTGCCTGCTCTTTAAATAATAGGCCGGTTCGTCTCGTTCCATGTTGAGTCTGATATGCTGTATATCTTGTTACATTAGCTGGGTGAGGAGCTTCTCTGAAGCTTCCGTGTGCTGGCTGTATAACAATTCTGGACACACAGTTAAAGTATCTCTACTTTTTCTTTAAGCATTTTGGGCTGCTTGACATGCACGAGCAGGTTTGTCCAATTTTATACACTTATTGGGCCAGACAGCTATAATATATAATTAAGACTTCAAAACTTTTGATTGGGGCATCGTATTTTGCTTTGTAAGTTATCCAGGTGTTTTGTCAGCACTTATCAAACAAAGAAAAAGGAATGCAGAAAAGGATAATAGAATTTCTTGCTGTTTTGTCTGTTCTATTTGCAATTTATTAAGAACGTCCTTCATGGGCGTCCATAAGAAGTGCTGGATAAGGAGACATCTCTGATGTGTGGGGGAACCTGCTAGCAGTTGTCAACTAATGACATTTCATTCTTGAAATGTATTAATATCTTTGACTGCCACTGGCTAAAATCGAGATCAGTGGAAAGTTTTGTTCAAAAGTAAAATTGACCCCTTGACACTGCAATTTGCACTAATCTTCATTTGGTTTTATCTTTAGTATTATTGTATTCAGTGCGACTACCATTTGGCTGCGGTTATAAGGTTTCATCTTCCATTACAGACATTAGTGTCTTCCTCTTATCACTGACAGCTCCCAATTTCCTGCTTTATATATATGCTTTTATTCCTTTTATGCCGTTAACAATGATCTTAACGTTTCTTCAAATTTCAGGGTCCTCTCTTTCAGCAGCGCCCATACCCATCTCCTGGAGCAGTCTTGCGTAGAAATGCTGAAGTTGCTTCTCAAAAGAAAAATCCTAAATCGCATCTTACCCCTATATCTAAGAGAGGTGATGGCAAGGATGGACTGGGTGACGCTGATTGAAGATTTTAAGCCTTTGTGTCATATTATTTGCTGGAAGTGAGTATTCCTGTGCGAAATTCTTGTCATTGTTAGTTTAAACTCGATTTCTGCATATTTTAACTGTCAAATCATTTTTTCTGTTTCAAGTAGGATTCTCAGAGAGGAGTTTTTCCAATTGAAGTTGCTAGACAAGAAAGTCCTAAACATTATTACACACATTCTATTGTACAGACAGGCGTGGATGAATTTTCTTCTTGAGATCCCTGACATATGGATTTAATAGGTTTTTTAACTGCCGAGAGAGTCTCATAAAAAATGCCAATAGGGTGTAGAACAAAAGAAATTGCAGCTGAAACGCTAGTGTGTATTCTTTTTATTTTTTATAAGAGACTTCCAAAACTTTAGAAACAGGGATTATCTTAGGAGCATAGACCAGCCAATGTATAGAAGCTGTTAATTGTAACCCTATATGTGTTTGGCATACGGTTTTTGTAACGAGAGAATGAGTAGTAGAGAAAGACATTTCATGAAAAGGAGCCAACTTGAAGTCTCTAACTAAAGTCTGCACACTGCTGCAATCAGGAAGTTAAACACTTTGATCCTACTGAATTTTTTCTTCTTATCTTATTCGTGTCACTACATTCTTCTAAAAAGTGCAGCTTTCATTTGACATTTGATTTATACATCTTGGGAAACCACTCTCTTTTGGCATTTTGGGACAACCAAAAAGTAGTTTGCAAGCGTCACATATTCCTTTATTTAACATTCTGTATGTTTTAATGGATTGGCTTACTAGGATGAGTATGGTAAGAGTTGAAAACGTTTACACATTTGAATATCAGGGAGGGAAAATGAACTTTCTAGTTTTTGAATGCACAGTATTACCTTCATGCACCTAAAAGCAGAAAGTCGTCCATAACGATGCATTTTACACCACATGAGCTCTTGAGGCTGCAAAGTGGAAAAATAACCCAAAAATCTCAATAGTGAAGTCAGAGCGTTGTTACTACCTTATCAATAAATAGCATCTCAGGGGTGTAAATCTACAATGGGTGTTGACTTTTGGGAAACTACCAGCAGTGTTCATTTATAAGTAGGTCATTGCAAAAATTAGCCAATTCATAAAATATTAGTATTAGCCAATTATCTATTTGTAACAATAAAAGGTCAAATTTTTGCTTTCTTTTGAGTGGGTGTTAATTAGAATATGTTGGGTACATCTAACGGCTCCGCTTCTGCGGACAAAACCTCACAGGTGCGGACCAAGCCTAGGTCCTCCTACTTCGCTTCTGCGAGCGCGCTTCTGCGTACGCATCGCACCTGCGACCTTCTCTGCTTCTGCGATCTCTTGCCTTGTACTTGCGCCTTCCCATGTACGGTCCCTACCTCGCTTCTGCGATTACTGGGTAGTCTACGCCAGGCTGCTTCTGTAGTCAAAAGCTCGCACCTGCGGCCAAATTCTCGCAGGTGCGGATGCGCCAGAACTGGTGCACCAACAGTTCTCCAAGCCAATTCCGAGTCCGATTTCCAATCCGATCTATACTCGGGCCCCCGAGACCCATCAATAATACTCAAACTTCGAACAACATAATACTGACCTGCTCGTGCACTTGAAACACCAAAATAACATCTAGAAGTACGAATCGGACGCCAAAGCGCATGAATCGAATTATGAAACTCAAAAACTTCTAAAAATACTTTCGCGCGTCCGATTCCTACCAAGTCAACTCGGAATGACGCTAAATTTTGCGTGCAAGTCTGAAATCACCATACGGGGCTATTCCCAGACCCAGAATCTGAAACAGACCTCAATAATACCAAAACCTACTTCAAACCAAATTTAAAGGACTTTAAAACCTTCAATGCGCTAACATTCAACTTTATGTGCCGAAACGCTCCCAGGTCATCAAAAACTCGATCCGAATATACGCCCAAGTCCAAAATCATTATACAAATCTATTGGGATAATCGAATCCCGGTTCTGAGGTCGTTTACTACAAATATTGACCCAAGTCAAACTTAACCTTTTTTAGCCCATTATTAAGGAACTAAGTTTTCCAATTTCAACTCGAACCCTTCCGAACCAGAACTAACCATCCCCGCAAGTTATAAAATAGTAAAAGCACATACGGGGAGTCTTATTTAAGGGAACAAGGTTCTAGAAAATAAAATAACGGTAGGGTCGTTACATTCTCCACCTCTTAAACAAACATTCACCCTCGAACGAGTCTAGAATCGTACCTGGAGTGACGAGTAAGTGTGGATATCTGCTCTGCATGTCTTCCTAGGTCTCCCAAGTTGCTTTCTCGACTGGTTGACCCCTCCACTGAACGTTTACTACAGAAATCTTCATGGACCTTAACTGGCGAACCTGTCTATCAACAATGGCAACTGGCTCCTCCTCATAACCCAGGCTCTCATCTAGCTGAACCGTGATGTAGTCTAACACATGCAACCTGCCGGTATGATGTTTTCGGAGCATAGACACATGGAAGACCGGATGAACTCCCGATAGACTGGGAGGCAAAGCAAGCTCAAAATCAACCTCCCCAACTCGTCACAACACCTCAAATGAACCTATAAACCTTGGGCTCAACATGCCCTTCTTCCAGAACCTCATGATTCCTTTCATCGGCGATACTTTCATGAAAACATTCTTGCCCACTATAAATGATAAATCATGCACCTTCAGACCCACGTAACTCTTCTGTCTGGACTGTGCTGTGCGAAGTTGCTCCTGAATCAACTTTACCTTTTCCAAGGCATCCTTCTCCAAATCAGTACCGTATAACTTAGCCTCGCCGAGCTCAAACCATCTAATGGGCGAACGATATCGCCGACCATATAAAGCCTCAAATTGAGCCATCTCGATGCTGGACTGGTAACTGTTGTTGTAAGCAAACTTGACCAAAGGCAAGAATTGGTCCCACTGCATACCGAAGCCAATCACACATGCTCTGAGCATATCCTCCAAGATCTGAACTGTCCACTCTGACTGCCCGTCGGTCTACGGATGAAAGGCTGTGCTGAGCTCTACCCGGGTCTCCAACTCAATCTGTACTGCCCTCCAAAAATGCGAAGTAAACTGAGGGCCTCTATGTGATATAATGGAAACAAGCACACCATGCAACACCAGCTCCTTGAGGTAAAGGATCAGCTCCTTAGGTTGATGATTGAACATCTGCGCAAGAAAGTAACTTTATCTCAAAGTTACCAAGGTCTGAGTTTGGTGAAAGAAGGCTGATACATGTGATAAGGTTTGTTGCACAAGAAGATACGGATAAATCAGTAAGAGACAAGAGTCCCGAAACTTGTAGAGTCCTTGGAACAATATAAGTCCTATCAAACGAGAAGCTGACTATGCATAGGACTCCTAGAAGATCTTGATGTCCTGGCATTTAAATACTATCTATTTTAGATTTTTGAGATTATCCTTTTACATATCAACTGAAGAACTATATTTTGTAAACTCTAGTCGAGTACCAAGATTGTGTTCTTCATGAGTCAGTCTAGTGAATGTGTTTTAAGAAATTGAGTTGTAATCAAAATACATATATTAACAACTGCACAATCCTTTAGATACATATATTCTTTACATATTCACCTTCTTCCACTATTCTATATTAACAACTGCACAATCCTTTAGATACATATAGAATTAATTTAAGCAGGTCTGAAAATAAAAAGTAATATATAAGTCTCACACCTTTTTTAGAAAATTTATAATGTCACATTGGGCTACATGTGCAATACACGTATCTAGAGACTAGATACATATATTCTTTATATATTCACCTTCTTCCACTTTTCACCCCTACTCCAGGCCTCGGTAATTTCATTTAATATCATTACCTATATTATTTCTTTCATAATTTTTCCTACAATAAAATAATTATAAAAAAAGAATTTTTTTTTACCTCATATGATATACTCCTATATAGATAGTGATTTATAATCGGGTTTCTGAAATTTCTCTTCTTTTATCAGTAAATATTTAGTTTTATTTTTGAAATTTAAATGCATAATATCTGTGTAAAATAGAAGATAGAATATAAGGAATATCTTATCCCTTGTGGAATTAGAACATATACTTCTAATGGGTATTGAGTGGATATAAATTAGTTGGTTACAAAATGTGTGCTAATATTTATAGGTGTTTACAATGCATGTTAAAAAATCATCTTAAAATATTGGAGCCAAGCACAGCGGAAACATAGATCGTACATACCTTTGTCCATTGTTACGGTATCATCGTGGGATTTGATTCTCAAAATTCAGTGAGTCTTTTCCTGCGATTCTTCTAAGCACTCAAAACCTCACTCTTAGATGGTATAAAGATTAAACAATTTTGTGCTTAGGGACCTTAACCGAATCTACACTATTTATAGTATTCTTCCATCAAGAATATCTTGTAGTAGTTATAAAATGGGCAGCAATTTTGGGCAATTCAATATTCAAAAATGATAGTTTACAATAGGAAAGAGGGGTTTTTAACTTGTCCAAATTAAACGGACCATCTTAAGTATTCATTACAGAATGTTACTAATATACTCCCACTTGGTTCGTATAATTAATTCCCAAAGTATGCTTTAAATAGAATCATAATACAAGAATCATTGCCTTAGTTCCTCTAAGAGCGAGTAGTATCGTCCATGTATCGCAATGCATTATGTCTCAAACTTTAACCTATATTACTTAAAGAATAAGTCCAATATTTTTTCTGGGTCCATACTTTATCAATACTTCTCAAAATAAAACTTAATGTGTACACAATAACAATATGAGAATTACCATACATTATAGAGTTTCATCAATATTTGTTGTTGCAAAAAAATGTACATAATGGAACCAAGTCCCATTCTTACAAAATGATCCTTAAAATTTTTGGTGGGATACCTTTAGTTAACAGATCAGCTAATATCAATCCGGTGCTAACGTGTTCAATGACCACTTATATTTTTAATCTTTAGTACGTTCTCTTATGGGTAGAAACTTAATGTCAAAATACTTGCTTTGACTCCCACATTTGTTATTCTAATCCATAAAGACATCAACTAAATTATCATAATGTATCCTCAATGTCCTGGAGATCAAGTCAACAATTCAAACCCCAGAAATAAAAAATTTCAATCATACACCATGTGAGGCAGCCTTAAAACAAGAAACGAACTTAGCTTCCATAGTGGAAGTAGTAATCAGAGTTTGCTTGGCACTCCTCCAAAATATAGCTCCATCGGCCAACATAAAAATTAAGCCTAGTGTTGATTTGCATGAATCAATTCTGCCAGCAAAGTTTTAATCAGAGTAACCAATTACTTTATTGCTTGTACATAAGCATGTAGTCTTTTGTCCCTTGAAGGTATCTTAAGATGTTTTTTGAAATCTTTCTGGTGGTCAACACCTAGATTACTTTGATATATTCCTAATATTCCAACAACATTACAATATCAGGTCTACTGTAAACCTGAGCGTACATCAAACTCCCAATAATAGAAGCATATGGAATGTTCTTCATTTGTTCCCTCTTAAGGTCATTATTCGGGCAGTGGTTCAAATTAAACTTTTTACCCTCTTACACTAGGCGAACAATCCTTCATCCAAAACCTCTCTAATTTTTTTTTGATATAGGATTACTAAGATAAAACTAAAATACCTTGATGTCTATCTCAATTAATTTTAATGCCAATTACATAGATGTATCACCCATATCTTTTATATTAAAATTTTGAGAGAGAAATTTTTAATATCATATAGAATTTCCTTGTCATTGGCTGCAAGAAGGATATCATCCACATATAGAATTAAAAAAAAATTACTCTCACTAACCAGTCATTTTGCTTTCTAGAACCCCGTTCCCTTAAATAAAAATTTCCATATGTTCTTTCACACTTTTATAACTTGCGGGGATGGTTAGATCAGTTTGGAAGGGTTCAGATTAAAATTGGAACACTTAGTTCCTTAATAATGGGCTAAAAATGATTAAGTTTGACTTGGGTCAATATTTATAATAAACGACATTAAAATCGGGATTTGACAGTCCCAATAGGTTTGTATGATGAATTTGGACTTGGGCGTAAGTTCTAATCGGGTATTGGGTGACCGGGAGCGTTTCGGCGCATAAATATGAATGTTGGCGCATTGAAGGATTTAAAGTTCTTTAAATTTGGTTTGAAGTAGGTTTTTGTGTCATCGAGGTCTGTTTGAGATTTGAACCATGAAATAACTCCATATGGTGATTTAAGACTTACACGCAAAAAATTTCGAGTTGATTTGGTAGGAATCGGATGCGCGAAAGTATTTTTAGAAGTTTTTGAGTTTCATAATTTGATTCATGCATTTTGGCATCCGATTCGTACCTATAGATGTTATTTTGGTATTTCAAGTGTGTGAGCGGGTCTGTATTATGTTGTTGGATGTATAGGTGTTATTGGATAGGGTCTCGGGGCCCCGGAAATGGATCGAATTGGAAATCGGACTCTGAATTGGCTTGGAGAACAGCTGGTGCACTAGTTCTGGCGCGTCCGCACCTGCGAGAATTTGGCCGCAGGTGCAAGGTTTTGACCGCAAAAGCGGCCTGGCGTGTACTGCCTAGTGATCGCAAAATCAAGGCAGGGACCGCACCTGCGAAGGCACATGTACGAGGCAGGCGATTGTAGAAGCGGGGAAGGTCGTCGTAGGTGATGCGTACGCCGCAGAAGCGAGCCGTTGTCTGCAGAAGCGAAGTAGGCGTACCTGGATTTGGTCTGTACCTGCGAGGTTTTGTCTGTAGAAGCGGAGCCGCAGGAGTGGAATCGCAGGTGCAAAAATTGCTGGGCAGTGAGTTTCATTTAATGTCGGGACTTAGGCAGTTTTAGCTCATTTCTTTCATCCCTTTGGCGATTTTAGAGCTCTTTGAAGAGGGGTTTCCACCTAGCACTTTGAGGTAAGTGATTTCTATATGAGATGAGTTTAATACATGTATTTTGGGTAAATTCTTAGAATATAAAGTATAGAAATGGTGGGTTTAGTTGAAAAACCTACGTTTTGACAAAAATCAGATTTTACCACAAAAATGATTATGGAATTGAGTGAAAATTATTTATTTTATTCTGTGAGGTTATAGGTAATAATTATCTTAGAAAATGTCTAGAATCCAAGCACATGGGCCCGAGGGAATTTTAAGAATCTTCCAATTTGGGTTGGGTAATTACTCTAATAGCTAAATTATTAACTTTTGAGCATATATTGAATAACTTATATGACATTTGGCTAGATTTGGATTGTTCGGCACCAAGTTGAGGCCTTAGTGTGAATTTGTGGGCTGGAAAGTGAGCTTTGAGATGAGGTAAGTCTCTTGCCTAACCTTGTAAGAGGGAATTTACCCCATAGGTGATTTAAATTACTATTTGCTTCAAATTTGTGGGGGCTACATACGCACAAGGTGACGAGAGTCCATGCGTAGCTACTAATTATGCTTAAGTTCGGGTAGTTTAGGACCAAATCATAGAATACTTGTATTGTTTGCACCCTACTTGTTACATGATAAGGATTTGTAAAGACCGAAGTTCACTTACTTGAGTTTTGGCGGGTTATTTGACCATTTATGGAAATTGTGCTTCTTTGTGTATTAGCCTTGTATTAGCTTTTATATCGGATGCTCATAAAGTATTCTCTCTTCTTGTGGAGCGTGCCGAATGCCTCGGTAGTATAATAGATGCATCTATGATTCGTCCTGCTCGACCCTCGGTAGTGTATACATTATTCTGGATCGAGCCGTACGACCTCAGAATAAATCGTGCATATTAATGCTTGGATCCCGAATGCATTTGATATTATTTTTATGAATTGAGAGGTTATAATTTATTTATTAGTTCGAAATTTAAACTAGAATTTGTATGTGTTAGTGGAAGACTTTTGGAATTTACTATTAGTAAAAGAATCATTTAATCACTGTTGTTGCTATTATGTTAATATTATTAGTCACATATTCTATGCCTATTTAGCATTCTTGTATTTTATTGTTAGCCCATAATAAGTGTCGATGTCGACCTCTCGTCACTACTTCTTTGAGGTTAAACTGGATACTTAGTGGGTATATGTTGTTTATGCACTCATGCTACACTTATACACTAATCGTGTTGGATCTGAGGCAGGTGCATCTGGCAGTAATCCCGGCGCGCACCCTCGATAGCCAGAGGCTTAGTGGTCAGCTACTTTCTAAGTCCATTCTACAGCACCCAGAGTCTCTCTTTTGCATTTATTTTTTGTCTACACTATTTTAAACAGTAGTTTAGAGTTTTGTATATTCTACTAGTTGCTCAAACACACTTGACACTAGGTCTTGGAACACATACTAGTAGACTTTATGGATTTGGAACATTTATTTCATTGTACTTGCTCACTCATTAGCTTTCACCTTACTTTATTAAATTTGTTACTCCTTAATTTTTTAATAAATGAAACTCAACTACTTGGGAATTTATTTAAGAGAAAATTTTCATGGTTAGTTCATCGTTGGCTTGCCTAGAGGTAACGTTAGCACCATCACGGCTTATAGGCGAAATTGGATTGTGACAACATGGTATCAGAGCACTAGGTTTATGTAGGTCTCACAAGTTATGAGCAGGCCTAATAGAGTCTTGCAGATCGGTGCAGAGACGTCCGTACTTATCTTTGCGAAGCTATAAGATGTTAGGAAACTACTCTTTCTTCATCAACTATCGAACAGTTGATATTATGCTAAGTATGTTTCTCTTATTCTCTCATAGATGGTGAAGACGCGCGCGACGAATGTACCCGACCAAGGAAGAGCTGCTCCCCCTATTGCTAGAGGCTGAGGGAGGGTTCCAGCTCGTGGTAGAGAATGAGGATATCCTAGAATTGATCTTGTTCTTCCATAGGTGGATCTTGTTACGGATCCTACTATTGAGGTGCATGGCGAGGTTCCTATGGCTGAGCTAGCCCCGGTAGATTTTAGGTACGCACCAGGATTCCAAGAAGTCATGGGTCGTATGTTGCGGTTCACGGATTCTATGATTCAGGCTGGTTTATTTCCAGCAGACCCAGCCACATCTCAGGCGGGAGGGGGAGCACAGACCCCTACCGCTCAGGCTCTTGGGCATGCAGTTACAGTATATCAGACCCCGGGCGCACTACCCGTGGGTGGAGCCCAGCCAGTTGCAACATCTATACTTGAGCCCAGACTAGCTGCAGTCAGCGAGCCACAGAAGCAATTAGACATATGGACCAGGCTACATCCTCATGTCTTTGTAGGTGAACGACATAAGGACCCCTATGACTTTATTGATCGTTTTAGGGACAACATGAAGATATTGGATTCCCACGGGGTGGACTTTACCACCTTTCAGTTAGAGGCCAGGGCCCGTAGATAGTGGCAGTCCTATCTTCTCGGCAGACCAGCAGGTTGTCATCCCTTGACTTGGGACCAATTCATATGCCTCTTCTTGGAAATATATACTCCTCGGGGTAGGGGTATGATCTATATACACACTACCCTTCCCAGACCCTACTAGTGGGATTTTACTAGGTTGTTGTTGTTGTTATCACAAGGAAGAGTTGCAATTTCAGTTCGAGCAGCTCTATTAGGGCCAAATGTCGGTGACCGACTATGAGGCGATATTATCGGAGTTGTATCACCATGCACTTATGATACTTGCTATCGATGTAGAGAGAGTGCGGAGGTTTGTTACAGGTTTTCACTCTGGATCCAGGCCACAATGGCCCGAGAGGTTAATATGGGGACTTCATATGAGCTAGTTGTGGAGATAGCTCGGAGGATCGAGGGTGTTCGTCAGCGGAGCCGAGAGCAGGTGACGAGGGATAAGTGGTTTCAAATTTCTGGAGGGTTTAATGGTGCTCCAGCTGGGAGAAGAGATCAGTTTGTGAGGGGTCAGTCTAGTAGGCCTACATATCCAGCACCGCCGCCTCCCCAGGGTGCTCCAGTGCGAACTTACTTTAGCTCCATCTTAGAGAGCTCCTACCGTCCACCAGTTATTCAGTGTTCCTCCAGTGGGTCATCAGGGTCAGACTTCAAGTCAGCAGTCCACCGTACCGAGAGGTTGTTTTAAATGCAGGGATTTTGGTCATGCGAGGAGGTTTTGCCCCAGGTTTCGGGGCAAGGCAGTGCATCAGGGTCAGTAGCCTATGATTACAGCACCAACTACCACAGAAGCCATCCAGTCACCCAGAGGCAGAGGGCACGTAGATAGGGGTCGTCTTAAGGGCGGACGCCAGTTAAGTGCAGGCAAGTTAGGTGGCGCTCCAGCTAGGTTCTATGCTTTTCCTGCCAGACCAGATGCAATGGCCTTAGATGTCGTGATCACATATATTATTTCTGTCTACGGTAGAGATGTTTTAGTACTCTTTGATCCAGGGTCTACATATCCATATGTTTCATCTCTTTTTGCTCATTTTTTGGGTATTCCTCATGAGTCCTTGGGTACTCCTATTTATGTGTCCACACCAGCGGGTGATTCTGTTGTTATTGATCGGATCTACTGGTCCTGTATTGTGACTTTCTGTGGCTATGAGACTAGAGTGGATCTTCTGTTACTTGATATGACCGACTTTGAGGTCATCCTGGGCATGGATTGGTTGTCTCCACATCAATTCATCCTTGATTGCCATACCAAGGTTGTTACCTAGGCAATGCCAAAGTTGCCTAGATTAGAGTGGAAGGTTTTGTCTGTCAGTGCATCTAGTCGGGTTATCTCTTTTCTTAAGGCTCGACACATGGTCGAGAATGGTTGTTTGGATTATCTAGCTTATGTTCGGGATACTACTACAGAGACTTCGGCGATTGATTCAGTGCCCATGGTTCGAGATTTCTTCGATGTGTTTCCTTCTGATCTTCCATGCATGCCACCATATCAATTCCTGTACTGATTTGGCTCTAAGTACCCGGCCTATCTCTATTCCACTGTACCACATGGCTCCGAAAGAGTTGAAAGACTTGAAATAATAGCTTAAGGAGTTTCTATCAAAGGGGTACATCAGACCGAGTGTGTCGCTTTGGGGTACACCGGTGTTATTCGTAAATAAGAAAGATGGGACTGTACGGATGCGCATTGATTACCGCCATTTGAACAAAGTTACCATTAAGAAAAAGTATCGTTGCTGCGTATTGATGATTTGTCTGACTAGTTGAAGGGTGCTGGGGTGTTTTCTAATATCGACTTGAGATCGGGGTACCATCAGTTGAAGATTTGTGATTTGGATGTTCCGAAGACGGCTTTCCGATCTATATATGGCCAATATATGTTTTTAGTGATGTCCTTCGATTTGACTAATGCCTCGGCGATGTTTATGGATTTGATGAACCAGGTGTTCAGCCATATACAGTCAAACCTCTCTATAACAGCCTCGCTTGTTCCAAAAGATTTTGGCTGCTATAGTGACGTGTTGTTATAGAGGGCATATATTATAACATAATATAATATTCGATTTCGAAAAAAACTTGACTTTTATAGCAAATGGCTATTATATAGGGATACTGTTATAGAGAGGTTTGACTATATTGATTCGTTTGTCATTGTCTTCATTGATGACATTTTGATATACTCGCTTAGCATGGAGGAGCACGAACAACATTTGAGAGTGGTGCTTCAGACCTTGTGGGAATAGAAGCTATATGTTAAGTTCTCCAAGTAGGAGTTTTGGTTAGATTCTTCGGTATTCTTGGGGCATGTTGTATCAGGCAAGGGTATTAAGGTAGATCCCAAGAAGATCGAGGCAGTTCTGAGTTGGCCTCGTCCTACCACAGCAATCGAGATCAGGAGCTTCTTGGGGTTAGCAGGTTATTATCGATGATTTATGGAGGGATTCTCATCTATTGCAGCACCTTTGACTAGATAGACCCAGAAGGTTGCTCCATTTCGATGGTCCGACGATTACGAGGTGAGCTTTCAGAAGCTTAAGACCACATTAATTTCAGCACCGATCTTAGTGCTGCCTTCCGATTTAGGGATGTATACTGTATATTGCAACGCTTCACGCATTAGTTTGTGTTGTATATTGATGCAGGAGGGGTGAGTTCTTGCATATGCTTCACATCAGCTGAAGCCATACGAGAATAATTACCCCGTACATGACTTGAAGTTGGCCGCGATAATTCATGCTCTCAAGATCTGGAGGAATTATCTTTTTGGGGTGTCATATGAGGTTTACACCGATCATCGCAACTTGCTGCATTTGTTCAAGTAGAGGGATCTCAATTTAAGGAAGCGCAGGTGGCTTGAGTTACTAAAGGATTATGATATTACCATCCTTTATCATCCGGGCAAGGCGAATGTGGTTACGGATGCCTTGAGCAGAAAGGCAGAGAGTATGGTTAGTTTTCCATTCATTTCAGGAGAGGAGAGGCCATTAGCTTTGGACATTCAGTCCTTGGCTAACAGACTTGTGAGTTGGATATTTCAGAGCCCAGCCGAGTTCTTGCATGTGTCGACGCCCAGTCTTCACTATTTGAGCAGATCAAGGATCGTTAGCACGACGACCCGCACTTATTGATTCTCAGAGATATGGTACTATAGGGTGGTTCCAAGGAGGTTACTATCGGTAAGGATGGTGTTCTGCGACTTTAGAGTCGTCTATGTGTTCCTAATATAGATAGGTTGAGGCCAAATATTCTAGAGGAGGCACACAGTTCTCGGTATTTTATTCATCTAGGAGCTACAAAGATGTGTCGCAAGATGAGTCAGCATTATTGGTGGCGGCGGATGAAGGACATAATTGAGCATGTAGAGAGGTTCCCAAATTGCCAGCAGGTTAAGTATGAGCATCAGAGACTAGGTGGCCTACTCCAGCAGATGGTTAAACCTGAATGGAAATGGGAGCGCATTATTATGGACTTCGTAGTTGGGTTGCCACGTACCTAAAGAAGTTTGATACAGTTTGGTTTATTGTTGATAGGTTGACCAAGTCGGCAAACTTCATTCCGGTTGTGACCACGTATTCTTCAGAGAGATTGGCCCAGATTTACATTCAGGAAATTATTCGGTTAAACAACTACGTTAAGGATCTGGTTCTTTGAACATTGCATTTGAACGAACTTTGTTAATCATCAAAATCTCAATACTCAGCAAATTTTCTTTTTTTGATGAGGACAAACTTTGTATACACTATAACCATGTAATCATAACAAATCGCGATCAATCAACATGCACATTACACCATAGATAACATATTCATAACAACACCCCAATCTTATCTTCCCCCTTTTGGAATCATAAAAAAAACAAAAAGATGTTAGACATATGAAACACAATTAATGTAAGATCAAGTCCATACTGGCTTCAACATAGGCTAAAGAGTTATCAAGGCAAACAATTTAGTCTGATGACTCAATACTGTACGAAGCATTAAAATAGTATAAGAGAATTAATTTAATAGGACCAAAATAAGCCCAGAGCCTTGTCTTAAACAATTAGAACAAAATAAAATAAACATACTGCAACATACTCAAACTAGAACAAAAAGAGAAAAAAGGATTAAAGCATCACTAGGATAGCAAAAGAGAATAAGGACACTGGGAAGGAATAACTTCATGGGTGAGAGGTAGAGGGGGTCAATGCTTTCACAAGAGTGGAAATATATTGGGCATGAGCTTCCCTATCTCTTTTGAGCTCTTCCCTAAGCTGTCTGGTTTCTTTTCTCAGCTCATCATTGTCTTCACGAAGCTTGGTATTTTCCTCAACAGCCAACTCCAACCTCTTACTGAGCTCTGCTGCCCTGCTGCTTCACGGTAGCATATCAAATCATGTTGGTCCTCTAGCCTTGATCACCTCATAGCCACACTTCTTGAGTATAACAACATCCAAAATATGATTGTGATTTCCATACTTGAGCTCAGGCAAGGCAATATTGAGCTTGTCAAATAACTCGGTCAACATGAAGCCATAAGGCATAGCATGCTTAGGCTTGGAAATGTCTGTAGTTCTTGCCATATGCTGAATCATCAGGCTAGGGAGATTGATCGATCTACCGGTGTCAAGAAGTTCATTATATCAATGTCCAACAGAGTGGCCTCATGCCTTCTTTCAGACCTCTGCAGAATGCAGAAATTGACAAAGAGAAACAACAACTTGTGGAAGGGGGTCATATAAGTCTTGTACACCTTTTGGGGAGCATCCAGTTTAAATTTTTGGGAGAATTTATTTGTGACCACAATTCCTAACATTATTGTCTATGTCTGACCACTTTTTTTTTCAAGTAATTGTCAAATCCTAAAGAGGAAATATTCAGAAGCATCCCCAGCTCCTCAGCATCAAACTCCATTTCAAACCCCCTTACCTTACTTTTGACCATCTTTCCATCAAATTTGAAGTTTGCATAGAACTCTACCACAGCAGGAACACACACATGGGGGAAATCTTTGACAAACATGTGTTTCTATCCCTGTAAGTCAAGTTTTTCAACCAGTTGATTCATCCCTTTTTCATCAATGTTTGCAAGAATCTTCCCATTGAGCACTTTTTTGTTCTTGAACTATGTCATTCTATCAACCACAACTGGAACATTCTTTCTCTTCTTTCCTCTACTGGCCCTTGCAGATGGGGTAGTAGTTTTTGTAGCTTTGGCAACCTTTCTCTTTTTAGAGGACTTTTCTAGCAAAACAAACTCATACTCATCTTCTCCATCCAACTCCACCATAGGTTCCACAACTAAAACTTCCTTGGCTTCTTGTCACCTCTAGACTCCTTAATGATTTATTCATCAACAACCTTTCTTTTACTCCGTGTAAGAGGAGTCCGGGCAGGAGGAGCCACTTCTTTTCTTGTTGGAACTGTAGACTTTGGTGCTTTCACAGGAGTCTTCCTAGGTTTCTTCCCTACCCCAGACAAGGGCAAATCATCTTCATCACTGCTGACCTCATCATCTCTAGTGAAAGGAGTTGACAAGGGCCCAGGTTCTTCAATCTTTTTCTCTCGCATTCGTCTTCTGAAGAGGCTATGATAGTGTTCCCAATAGTCATAGAGCCTTCAGATTCCTCACTCATATTCTCATTCTCTTCCTCATTTTCTTCATCCACTCCTTCACTCTCACTTGCCTTTTCTTGATCCTTTCCTTCACTCTCAGTATTACCCTCTTCTTCACTATTCTTTTCTTCTTCTGCAGAATCATCCACTTGTTCACCTTTCCTATATTCTATCTCACTCTCCTTCTTTTCACTAGAATCTCCCTCATTCACACTCTTTTCCTCTTCATTAGCAATGTCTTGAATAGTATGTTCCTCATGACTACCACAACTCCTTCTTCCTTTTCACCTCCATTATCATCTTCATCCTCCGTCTAACTGAATGAATGACCATCTGATGTTCTACACGTCAATACCACACAAGAGGGGGGTGATTTGTGTGGTACCTAATTTTTGCACTAGAAGAACCTTGTTCTTCTAGATGTACTTACTATTACTGTTTGCGGAATTAAGAGTGCATAAAATAAGGAACACAGAGATTTTTACGTGGAAAACACCTGGCTCAAAAGGTAAAAAAATCACGACCTACTACTCAGTAGGATTTTCCCAAACTTCCACTAAAATCACTGAGCCAAAACAGCATTTACAAAACTCTTGTAAACCTAAGGATTAAACTCTAATCCCAGTGTGGCACACAACCTCAACTGTTGCGACACATTCAAGTTAACTTTAACTTGAATACTCAAAGTACCTAATACAATTGCTTCTATGAAAGCTGGAAAGGTATAATATGAAACACCTATTACAATTGAACTAGAATAAGAATAAACACAATAGAATTGGTTCTTCAATCTGGTTCATGTAGCTTCAGGAATGCACACTTGAATCACACATAAATTGCTTGCAAAATTGCCTAGCTCTTTTGCTCTCAATTTAGTTTAACTTCTGTGTATGTGCAATATATGTAAAAAAGAACAATCATAGTTACTTAAAGACTTAGTAATCAGAGTTTGATTGAGACTCAATTGTTGATCCTTCATCGAATTCGAGTCCTAGAACAATACAAACTCCAACCCTTATTCTTGATCCGGATTTAGTTCTCTTCATAAAAGGAGACTTCATCTCCTTATCCTTTATGCAACCTTTTGTATCAGTTCAGAAGATATTGTTGTTGATCCTTGAGACTTATCTTCTTCACGTGCATCTCACACGTATAAGTAGATAACCACTGTGTCTCACATGATGAACCTGGTCCATGACTGAGTTCATTTTGTCAATCTTCAAAACTTCATCTGAACTTGGGCCAACAAATTCCCCCTTTTTGATGATGACAAACTCTGTGCTTTTACTGATCAGAGAACCTGTGGAACTCAGCTTAATTATCAACACTTTAACTTAGACAACCCAACTTATCATTAAGGACTAGGTTTAATTAGGTTATAAATATAACTTTATTTCAGAATACAAAGTAAAGCACAATATCTCTTCCCCCTTTTGGCATCATCGAAAAGTTGCATATAATGTGAATCCCAAATTTTAATTATTACTCATGGCCACTGGGGCAACTGCAAGTGAAAACATGATTCAGTTAATCAATAATCAACTTCACAAAAAATTTAACTATTAAGATCAGAAGTTTCATAGAACAAGAGAAAATAGAGCACATTGTCATTGATTAGGAAATGTTTCTACAAAACAGACCACAAAAAGAAAGAAAAAACATCCAACCATGAGCAATAAAAACAAAGAAAAGTTACGAATCTGGGTCACTGGGGTGTTATACTGGTTCCAAGATAGGAACTGGAAAACCTAAGGCTTGGAGGAACTAGAGGGTTGGGATTGAAGAAGGTTGAGCATGGTTTGAAACATCCCTTCACTCTTTTCCTTTTCCTTTGCTAGATCATCTTTGAGGCCATTTCTCTCATTTTCTAGTTCAGCAATACTAGCCTGGAGCCTAGCAATTTCTGCATCTTTTTTTCCACATTCTTGAACCAATGTCCTAACCTTGCTGTTCACAAGAGTCTTCAAAGATGAACCAGGTTCAACTGGGGTGACATTCACTGGATAGTCACAAGCCATAAGGGTCTTGACACCAAAGTGCTCCTTGCTTGATGCCATTTCCCACTTCTTTAAAGGCACATTTAGCCTTTACAGAACAGTCGTTAATAGGAACCCATATGGTGTGGCATGAGCTTTGGAGCCATTGATGACTCTATCCAGTAGTTTGACAATCAAAGTTGGCCAGTTTATCTATATTCCTCTTACAAGGCACTCCATGAGGACCAAGTCCATGTAATTGGCAGTGTGCCTTCTCTCTTGCCTTGGCAGCAAGCATTTGTTCACAAATTCAAATAGCACCTTGTGCTCAGCCTTCATCTCACTCTTCTGAACAAATCTAGCTTCAGGCATATCTTCAGCAGTTGTAGAATCACAAAAGTTTCTGGTGATTTGGAGTGCAGTAGGAAGAGAATCCAGACAAGGCTACCTTGTATAATTATCACATCCTACACTGGGAATGTCTAGAATCTCACCCAGTTTAGGTGCATCAAACTGCACCTTTACTCCTTTCACTATGCTATTGACAACCCCATTCTTGACAGTGGCATTAGCCATGAACTCAATCAGCTCCTTCCTAGCCAGTTTCCCATCTGATTGAAGGACTATGTCCTTCCATCCTTGTGCAGCTATAGCATCCACCAATCTTATCATACCTGGCTCCTCCAGGTCTTTCAACAACCTGACTTTCAAGATCTTTCTCCTGCCAAAAAGGGCAAATCTATCCTGCTCTTTCTCAGACTCCTCCTCTTCTTCTTCTCCACTCCATTCTTCTTCCTCTTCAATAATTTTCTTTTGTTTTCCCTTCACAGCATTCCTAGTTCTTTTGGCCAACGAGGACTCAACAGATACATGTATAGAGGATGACTTCTTGGTCGAAGTCTTGGAACTCTTTGGTTTGGGTGGTGGAACCTTTTCAGTTGTTCCTTTTTCTTGATGGACTAGTTCTATCTCTTCTTCTTCTGCTGCTGCAACCGCAACACTCTCCACAACTTTTGCCTTTCCTTTTTCCCTCTTTTTCTTCCTGCTTTCTTCCAGTGCTTTTTGTAACTCTTCCTCATTTTGTTTGACCCTGCTTCTAGTAGCTCTTCCCTTTGGTAAAGAAGGGACAATAGCCTTAGGAGATGACACTTTGCTTTTCTTTGTGGGCTTAGAAGCAGTTGGAGTCCTTTGGGAAGAAGCCTTGCGCTTCTTTGGATCATAGCTGGCCCCAACCTTCTTCAGGATGTCAGCTAGGGTTTCTTCAGCAGATGAAACAGGTTCATCTTGTTGCTTACTCAAATGAACGAGACCTTCAGCAGCCTCACCGGAGCCACTTCCCCCTGACTTGTTGCCATTCTCCTCTACCACTCCATAGATCTCAAGAATTTTGCCTTTCTCTTTCTTTCCCCTTATACTAGACTCAGCCTCCTTTACATCTTTTACAAAACCAACCAACACAAACCTATTATCCACATTTTCTACCACATCAGAAAACACAAAACATGTATGTACCTCACCAGGGGTTTCTTGAATTTTGTCAGTGTCAGAAGACCCATGTTCTTCTCCTTCGCTTGCAGAGATAAATGTTTCAAACTCAAAACTTGAGTCAGATTCTTTATGAGGTCTCTCTTTCTTCTGGCTAGCTCTCAACTTTTTATTTAGGGTTGTTCTTAGAGAACCAGTAGCAACAGTTTTCCTTGCCAACATTTTCTGTCGACGAAACCTAGGTTTGGGGTTGTCACTAGGGGGGTGTAGATGAGGATGTGTTTGAGGGAGACACTGGTAGGGGAGTTCCAAGGTTATCTTGAGGGTTTGTCATGGTGAAGGATTTCTGGAGAATTTTGGAAATTTTAGAGAGAAAGAGGATGATCAGAACTTGGAAGAGATTAATGACGGTTATGGACTACAAGGGAGTATGTGGAGTGTATTTAAAGAAGATTATGATTAAATGCAGTAACGACAACCTTTTTTGCAGTAGTAAATCGGGAGTCTAATCACTTTTAGAACTCTGGTCTCGTAGTGATTAAAAGGTGACGCTAGTTTTTAGGCAAGAATCTCGTTTTCCTTAGAATTCTAGGAGAATGAAACTGGTTCAATACTAAACGAATATAATTTTTGGGAGTTTGGTGCAAATAGGACTTCTGCTCATGATTGGAAAATTAATCTTTCTAATTGTGAAAAGTATAGAAACATACCTGAACTTTCTCATGAGCATATACTGATGAACCAGGTTCTTCAAGAAGAACTTCTCTTGATTATGCCTCAAATATCAGAATAGAAAAAAACTTTGTAAGAGATCAGTGAGTTAATATAAACACATGTCACAGGAGTATACTGATTATAGTATGAGACTGAGTAAGAATTAGTCTAGATATTTACATTAAGTCAGAACTTCTAACCAAAAGAATTTTTTTTCATTTTTTTCTTTATTTTTTTGTCATTGCATTCTGAAATGGTTCCTTTTTAGGTGATCTTAATCATCCCTAATTCCAACCTATTCCTTTCAAAGCTTTCCCTATTTAGTGATTTAGTGAAGATGTCAACTATTTGTTTATCAGTAGCACAGAATTCTATTGAGATTAATCCTTTCTCATAATTATCTCTCAAGAAGTGGTGTCTAACATCTATGTGCTTGGTCCTTTTATGATGAACATGGTTCTTGGTCATACTTATAGCACTAGTGTTATCACAAAATATTAGTATGCATCCCACTTCAATTCCAAAATCTACCAATTATTGTTTAATCCATAGTAATTGAGCGCAACAAGAAGTTGCTGCCACATACTCAGCTTCAACAGTAGATAAGGCTACTGAGTTTTGCTTTTTGGTAGCCCATGATACAAGACATGAACCAAGGAAGTGTGCCATATCTGAGGTACTTTTTCTATCCACTAGGAAACCTGCATAGTCAGCATCAGCATATCCTACTAGATTGAAATTACTACCTTTAGGGTACCAAAGACACAATTCAGTAGTGCCTTTCAGATATCTTAATATCCTCTTGACAGCAGTCAAGTGAGACTCTTTTGGATTTGCCTGAAAATGAGCACACAGCCCTATACTGAAAACAATGTCAGGTCTACTAGCAGTAAGATACAAGAGTGAACCAATCATACCCCTATACAACTTCTGATCAACTGATGAACCAGGTTCATCAATATCTAATTTAGTGGCAGTTGCAATGGGTATGTATATTTCTTTGGAACCCTCCATTTTAAACTTTTTGATTAGTTCTTTTGTATATTTCTGCTGATGAATCATGGTTCCATTTTGACTTTGTTTGATCTGCAACCCTAAGAAGAAGTTAAGCTCACCCATCATGCTCATTTCAAACTTACTTCCCATTAGTTTTGCAAAGTCTTTGCTTAGCTTGTCAGTGGTGGCCCCAAAGATTATGTCATCAACATAGATTTGCACACCAAGAAGGTCCTTACCTTTTTCCCTTAAGAATAAGGTACTATCTATTTTACCTCTCTTGTAACCATGCTCTAGTAGGAATTTTGACAATCTTTTATACATGCTCTTGGTGCCTGTTTGAGTCCATAGAGAGCCTTGTCCAGCTTGTACACATGCTCCGAACATTCTTTACTTTCAAACCCTGGGGGTTGTCTCACAAACACTTCTTCTTTTAAGTAGCCATTCAGGAAGGCACTTTTGACATCCATTTGATGAAGAGTGAATTCCATATGTGCTGTAAAGGCTATGAGAAATCTGATTTCCTCTAGTCTTGAAACTGGGGAAAAAGTCTCGTCATAGTCTAATCCTTCCTCTTGGCTGTAACCTTGGACCACCAACTTTGCCTTGTTCCTTGTAACAGTTCCATCTTCATCAAGTTTGTTCCTAAAGACCCATTTAGTACCAATGACTGATTTGCCTTTGGGTCTTGGAACTATGTGCCAAACTTGACTTTTTTCAAACTGGTTTAGCTCATCCTGTATTGCATTCACCCAATCTGCATCCTGCAAAGCCTCAACAATATTTTTAGGTTCAATGATAGATAAAAAAGCATCAAAAGCACACATATTCTTTAATTGTGATCTGGTTTTGACTCCAGATGTTGGATCAGTAAGAATATTCTCAATGGGATAAGAACTTTGATACTTATGAGGTTTCACAACCAACTGGCTTCTGCTAGATGTTTCAGCCCTTTGCTGAGAAATAGGTTCATGAACATGTTCCTTCAAGGAGTTTATTTCAATTCCTCTTTGATTTCTTCCCCCTGTCAGGTTGCCCTGTATGGAAGAACCTTTTCCATCACCTTTTCCTTCTGTTGGTGTCACTTTGACTTGAGCTGATGCTTCAGCCAAGTCTTTGACCAGTCCAACAGCTTCATCTTCATGTTCCTGTCTCTCAGAAAGAATGTTAGTTTCATCAAATACTACATGCACATTTTCTTCTACACATAGAGTTCTTTTATTAAACACCTTATAAGCTTTGCTATGTGAAGAATATCCCAAGAATACTCCTTCATCACTTCTGGGATCAAACTTTCCTAGGGAGTCTTTTCCATTATTATGCACATAGCACTTGCAACCAAATGCCTAAGATGGGATATGTTTGATTTTCTCCCTTTAAGTAACTCATAGGGAGTTTTCTCAATAAGAGGTCTAGTCATGCATTTATTGATTATGTAGCATGCAATGTTTACAGCCTCTGACCAGAAACTGTGAGGTAATTTACTAGAAAGTAGCATGGTTCTGGCCATATCCTCCAGAGTTCTATTCTTTCTTTCAACTACTCCATTTTGCTGAGGGGTCCTAGGGGCAGAGAAATTATGATCTATACCATTTTCATCACAAAATTCAGCAAACTTTGCATTTTCAAATTCAGTTCCATGATCAGACCTAATGGATGCAAGTTGATTTCCTAATTGTTTCTGAGTTTTTCTAACAAAAGCAGTAAACATTTCAAATGCTTCATCTTTAGATGTCAGAAATAGTACCCAGGTAAATCTAGAATAATCATCAACAAGTACCATTACATATTTCTTTCCACCTCTGCTCATGGTTCTCATTGGACCACAAAGATCCATATGAACCAGTTCCAATGTCTTGGACGTACTTACCATTTTCTTGGATTTGAAGGATGACCTTACTTGCTTCCCCCTTGCACATGCCTCACAAACTTTGTCTTCCTTGAACTTGATATTAGGTAACCCTATCACCAAGTCCTTGGAGACTAATTTGTTTAGCTGATTTAGACTGGCATGACCAAGTCTTTTAGGCCATAGGAGGGGATCATTAACTAACACACTTAAGCAAGTGAGTTCATTTTCTGAAAGAGTTGACAAATCTACAATATAAATATTGTTAACTCTTTTTCCCTGCAAAACAATCTTGTCAGTGGTAAGGTTAATCACAAAGCATTTGGTGGAGGTAAAAGCCACAAGGTTACCTCTGTCACACAATTGTGACACACTTATTAAGCTATATTTCAAGCCATCTATCAGGTAGACATTCTCTATGGAATGAGAATCTGTTTTCCCTACTTTACCAACCCCAATGATCTCACCTTTCTTTCCATTACCAAAGGAGACATTACCTCCTTTTAAGTCCTCAAGTGAAAGGAACTGGTCCTTGATCCCAGTCATATGTTTTGAGTAGCCACTATCCATATACCATATTTGGCTCCTCCCTTTCACTTGGACCTACAAAAGGAAATCAGGGGTTAGTCTTAGGAACCCAAGTTTGGGTCCCTTTCTATGGGCAAAAGGATGAATCAGATTCTTTCTTGCCCAACCAGGTAGCTTGTGTTTTTATTGAACAAAAGCTTTGTTATTTTGACTGGCCTTTTGCATTCATTGCATTCATTTTTGTAATGGCCAGTCTTGACACAGTGTGTGCATATTTTATTCTCAGGAAGTGTGAGGTACTTACTTTTAGGGTCCCATTTTGGAGCTTGAGTCCCATAGCCAAGTCCTCTCTTGTTGCTACTGTAATGCTCTTGCAACCAGGAGAGTGCATCAGAGACCTTGTTCCATTTGCAAGTTCTGTCTAATTCACGTTTCACCTTTCCTAGGTCTTCTTTTAGGACTTTAATTAGTTCATCCTTGTTATACAATTCATCCTTCATCTTTCTTAGGTTTTCTTCTAGAGTGAGATGTATGTGATCAACTTTCTTCTTTGTAGTTCCTAGTTTCAATCTTAAATTTTCAGACCTCAGCACTGTTATCAAGTTCAAGAACCTGGTTCTTCAACTCAGCATTTGTATTATCACTCTCATTTGACCTAGACTCTAGACTTTTACATTTTGCTTTTAGGATCACACATTCTTTAGACATAACTTCCTTCTCATTGTTAATTATTTCAGACTCGTCAATGAAGTCTAGTAATAGCTCAGCCAATTTTTCTTTAGACAGAAATTTAATCTTGTCTTTAAGATGAAGAATACTTACCTCTTGTTCATTATCTGATTTTTCGATGACCATCAGTGCTTGCTCCTATTATGTTTCATCTTCTGAGTCTTCATCTGAGGTTTCTCCCCAAGCAGCAACCATAGCCTTGGTTGATCCTTTGTTTCTTTTAGGTTGAACCTGTTCCTTCGTTCAGCTCTTTCTTTCTTCCACTCAATTTCAGTCAAATTTCCAATCAGTTCATCCAGTCTAAGGGTAGCAATATTCTTGGATTCCTGAATAGTAGTGATTTTGCTTTCCCATGTGACTGGCAGAACCCTTGTCAGAATTTTCTCAACCTTGTCTTCTTCAAGGATAATCCTTCCAAGAGACTCAAGTTCATTTGTCAAAGTTGTAAATCTAGTATACATCTCCTGGATAGTTTCTCCTTCCTTCATAGTAAAATTTTCATATTAAGAATACATAAGTGTTCCTCTTGATCTTTTCACTTGAGGTGTTCCTTCATGGGCCACTTGCAGAGTGTCCCATATTTCCTTAGCAGTTGTACAACTTTGGATCCTACTGTACTCATCTGGTCCTAGTCCACACACAAGCCATTTCTTGGCTTTAGCATTTTTCTCCTACTTCCTCAGGTCCTCAGCAGTACAATCAACTCTTGTCTTTGATACATCAATTCCTTCAGTATTCTTCTCTATGGTTGCTAGGGGACCATCAGTGACTATGTCCCAGAGTTAATAATCTTCCCCTATAATGTGATCTCTCATTCTGTTCTTCCACCAAGAATAGTACTGACCATTGAAAAGTGGAGGCCTGGCAGTGGATTGCCCTTCCCAGTTCCCAGGTGGTGCACTCATTGTTGATCTTCTCCTAAGGTATTAGCCTCTTCAAGTATAACCTACTCTGATTGTTCGACACGTCAATACCCAACAAGAGGGGGGGGGGTGATTTGTGTGGTACCTAATTTTTGCACTAGAAGAACCTGGTTCTTCTAGATGTACTTACTATTACTATTTGCGGAATTAAGAGTGCATAAAATAAGGAGCACAGAGATTTTTACGTGGAAAACACCTGGCTCAAAAGGTGAAAAAATCACTACCTACTACTCAGTAGGATTTTCCTAAACTTCCACTAAAATCATTGAGACAAAATAGCATTTACAAAACTCTTGTAAACCTAAGGATTAAACTCTAATCCCAGTGTGGCACACAACCTCAACTGTTGCGACACCTTCAAGTTAACTCTAACTTGAATACTCAAAGTACCTAATACAATTACTTCTATGAAAGCTGGAAAGGTACAATATGAAACACCTACTACAATTGAACTAGAATAAGAATAAACACAATAGAATTGGTTCTTCAATATGGTTCATGTAGCTTTACGAATGCACACTTGAATCACATATAAATTGCTTGCAAAATTGCCTAGCTTTTTTGCTCTCAATTTACTTTAACTTCTGCGTATGTGAAATATCTGTAAAAGAGAACAATCATAGTTATTTAAAGAGTTAGTACTCAGAGTTTGATTGAGACTCAATTGCTGATCCTTCATCGAATTCGAGTCCTAGAACAATACAAACTCCATCCCTTATTCTTGATCCGGATTTAGTTCTTTTCACAAAAGGAGACTTCATCTCCTTATCATTTATGCAACTTTTTCGATCAGTTCAGAAGATATTATTGTTGATCCTTGAGACTTATCTTCTTCACGTGCATCTCACACGTATAGGTAGATAACCACTGTGTCTCACATGATGGACCTGGTCCATGACTGAGTTCATTTTTTCAATCTTAAAACTTCATCTGAACTTGGGCCAACACCATCATATGCCTCATTTTGCACTGGTTCTTTACTCTCTTCCCCCTCAACCACAAGCACCATAGTAGTGGTATCTACCCTTTCTCCAGAGTTCCTTCACTCTTTTTTACAGTGAATTTTCTCCACTTGTGGTTTATCACGTATGGGTGGAGGAGTGTCTTAAGGTGTATAATCTATAGCGGATACCAGAACATCTAATTTTGAAGGAGGGAGTTGTACCTGACTTGTAGTGATTGGCACTGAGCCCCCCTAAACCATAGCTTCCTTGACCATTATGGCTACTTGAGCAGTAGATCAAGCACTACCTTGACATTCTTGATATATTTTCTTGGAGTAGCCTTGACCTTAGTTGACTTAGAGGTATTTTTCAAAGTGGGCACAAATACATGGGTGGTTGGTTTTGTAAGTGAAGGTCTAGTGGAGGTGGGGATAGTGAGAGCTGCAGGAACAAGGCATAATGGTGTAGGCACAATGGAGGATATCGATAGAGAAGGAACATGTGTTGGTGTGGGTTCACTTGATAGTTTGACACTTCTCTTTGATTTGGATTTCATGTTCTTGGATTTGGTTTCAGTCTTGGATGATGATTTAGCTTTAGAAGGGGATTGGCTGCATTTAGGCATGATGTTTAGAGAAGAAAATCAATGAAGAGAGAAGAGAGAATTATTTCTTGATTCTTGCTTAGGGTTTGAGAGAAATAGTGAGGTATGGGAAGATGATCATACATGAATTTTTAAGACATTACTCCTAATTTGACTAGAAAGGAGAGGATGGTCGACTTTGAGTTATAAAGGGACTCTTATAACAGTTACTTTGACTGTTAGGATTTCATGAGTAGTTAAACTATAATTTCTCTAGGATTCCCCCTTAATTTTGACTAGATGACAACTAGAAGTGATGCTAACATGATTAGAAATCTGAGCATAGCAATAATTTAGGATATCAAGTCCTAGTGATTTAAGACAAGATGGAAGGTACCTGAGTCAAAGAACCGACTACTTAGTAACTCCTTGCTTGTTTCTGCAATAAATTTTCAGTACTATACATTAGTATCATACAACATACTTATTAGACAGATTTTTCTAAGTAGGTATGTGCGATTAATACAAGCACGAGACTGAATCAAACATATTGTACTTAACTATCAATATCTAATTATACTTTTTCTAGCCAACCAGTGGGGTTTAATTAGTTGGAAGTATTGATTAGACCTTGTTCCGGTCTGCTCCTTTCAAAGTGATCCCTACTCAGAGCTTTAGCAAAAATATTTGCAATTTGATCTTTAGTTTTACATAAGTTAATTGAGATATTTCCTCTTTCAACATTGTCTCTAAGAAAGTGGCGATTAATGTCAGTGTACTTGGATCTCTTGTGCTGACATGGATTTTTAGCAACGTTTATAAGACTAGTGTTGTCACAAAATATGGGAACACAATTAACTAAAATACCACTTTCCCTTAGCCTTTGTCTTATCCACAACAACTAGGCACAGCAAGATGATGCTGTCATATATTCAGCCTCAAGTGTGGATAAAGCCACTGAGTTTTGCTTTTTTGTTCCCTAAGATACCAGACAAGAACCTAAAAATGTGTTGCTCCTGAAGTGCTTTTCCTATCATCATGAAAACCTACATAGTCAGCATCAGCATAACCAACTAGATCAAAGTTATATCCTCTAGGATGCCACAAGCATAGGTCATGAGTCCCTTTGAGATATCTTAGTATCCTCTTGACAGCCTTCTGGTGAGGCTTCTAGGGATTTGCCTCAAATATTGCACACAGTCCCACAATAATATATCAGGCCTGTTTGCTGTGAGATACAATAGTCACCCAATCATTCCTCTATATAATTTCTGTTTAACACTTTTCCCTTCTTTATCAAGGTCCAACTTTCTTGCAATGGTAAACTTTGGATCAGAGATGATATTCTCAAGAATATGTGAACTTTGATATTTCTAGGGCCCGATCTGTATACCTAGATATGATTCAACCAAGGAGTAACCCAGAGGAACATGTTCAGTAGGTATAGCTTCATCAATCTAGTTAGCAGTCATAGTAGTTCTCCTTTCTTCTTGTTCCTCATGATCACTATCAATTTCCTTGTGGTCTCCAGATCCATCTTTAGATTAAGGTTCAGATTTCTAAGGAGCTCCACCACTAGTGAGTCTTGTCATAGCCTTCATTCTTGCCAATACCTATTATCTGGCCTTTTTTCACATTTCCAAATAACACACTCCCTCCTTGGTAGGCTGTCAGTGAGAGGAAGTTTTTCTTTTCCCCAGTCACATGTCTTGAGCATCCACTGTTTAGATACCAGTCTTGATTGTTCCCTCTCACTTTAGCATGCACCAAAATTCACAAGTTAGTCTTGGAAACCCAGACATGCATGGATCCCTTTTTGTTTGAAAATGGATGAATCAGATCTCTTCTTGCCCAGAAGGGAAGAGGATTAGCAGCTATTTTCTTATTAACCTTAATCCACTTACTATGGACAAAAGGCGTTGCTTTTGGTTCCTCTTCCTTCTTCACATTTTATCAAGACCAAAGGTGTTTCTAAACTGAGCATTAATCAAGGGAGGACAAGTATCTCTAAAGTGTCCTACCTTTCCACAATAAGTGCACATTTTATTATTAGAAATTCCTACATACTTTGGATCAAACTTAGGAACAAGTTTTTTGTAGCCAATTCCTCATTTGTTGGAGCTGCAGTTTCATTCAACCAATTCAAGGCATCTGAAGATCTATGCCATTTGCTTAGTCTAGATAGTTCATAATTAGCATTTTATAGATTTTCTTGCAGGACTTTATTCCTAGATTCAGCGTCACAAAGATTTTCTTTAGCCTTTTTTAATTCCTTTTCAAGCTTATCCTGCAGATCACTTATTTTTTCCTTACCATGTATATTAGGAGACTTCACATTTTTAGAAATGAGCTCAAGAACCTGGTTCTTAAGGTCTTTGACCTATCCTTCTAGATTAGCTTTGTCAGATTCAAGATCTTTGAGATCAAGTTTGACACATGAGAGATTGCTTATTAACTGATCATTTCCAGCACTCATTTTATCCATTTCACTCATGGTCACAATTATGACCATCAATTGTTTTCTAGACATGGCATGAATGTCTTCCTTTAAGTTAGAGATACTTACCTGATTTGTTTCATCTTAGTTTCTAAATCACACATGGCCATCATTCCAATCACTTCTTCTTCTGTTTGGATTTCTTCAATCACAATCAATGACATTTTGATGTTTTCATCTCCAAAGTCAGTTTCCAAGGTCTTCCGTATATCATGGGTAGATATACAAGAGGACACTTTGTAGATAATGTTTGTGGTCAAGCTTTTATAAAGAAGTTCCTTTGCTTTAGCATTTTTTTACTAGCTAATGATCTTCATCATCGTATTCCTCTTCTCTCTTGTTGGACTTATTACCTTCGCCATCCATTTTGGCTGGGAGAATTGGTCCATGAATGGAAATTACCTATAAGTCTAAGTCAGTGGTCTAAAGGAACGTTTCCATATGTAGCTTCTATTCATGATAGTGATGTCCATAAAATAAAGGAGGTCTTCCATGTGAATTCCAAGTTGTACTGGAGGCTCTGTCTCCAATGCCTGATGTTTATCAATTAGAACATATAGACTTATAGCCTCATCCTCCTTTTTTCATTTTTATCACTTCCACTATCCTTATATACCTGCCAAGAAGGCCTGCTTCATTGCTTCAGTGAGTCCTTTACCTAGGTTTTTTCCTTTGTTGGAACGTTTTTCTCTAATATTCTCATGTTTCTCCTTTTCAGATCGTTCTTTCCTCCACTAAATTTCCCATATTGGGCAGTCCTTGACCATGTGATCTAGCTTGCTACACTTGTAGCATCCGTTATAATTAGCTTTGTCAATCTGCTTATAACTAGTCTCTCTCTTAGATGCATTTTTGGAGTTCTTCATGAACCTGTTGAACTTAGCAAACATTGCTAGGTCAGAATTTAGGCATTTACAAGGATCATCACTGTCATATTCCTCTTCCTCAGATGCTTTAAGGACCAAGGCTTTATCCCTCTTAGGTTCTTCTTTGCGCAATTCTATCTTTCTCATTTAATGAGTATTTACATTTCCAACCAACTCATCAAGTGAGATTTTGTCCAGCTCCTTGGCTTTCTGGATTGCTATGACTTTTTATTCCTATGAAGCTGGAAGGATCCTTAGAACTTTGCTGACCAACTTTTCTGAGGTAAACACCTTTCCAAGTGATTTCAGTTCATTAGTTATTATGCTAAACCTAGTCATCGTCTCCTAGATGGGCTGAGACTCCTTTATAGAGAAGAGCTCATAGTTTCTCATAGGTAGTTCTATCTTTGATCTCTTCACTTGGTTTGTTCCTTCATGAGTAATTTGGAGTGCATCCCATATCTCCTTTGCATTAGAACATGTAGAAATTATGTTGTACTAATTAGGACTAAGTCACATATAAGGATTTTCTTAGCCTTTGCATTTTTCTCCATCATTCTAAAATCTGTTGCCACAAATTCAGAAGGGTCCTTAGAACTGTTTCATTTTGTGCATTTTATTTAGTAGGAGTCAATGGACCTTGGTTCACTATGGTCCATAGTTCATAGTCTTCAGCTGTGAGGAAGTCTTCCATTCTTTCTTTCCACCAACCGTAATAATTTCTATTGAATAGGAGTGGTTTGGTAGTTGAGTGTCCTTCATTAATTCCGGGTGGAGCACTCATCTTGCTTCCAAGATATCTCTAGGTGTCAGCCGTGTGTGTGAGAAAACCTACTTTGATACCAATTGTTAGTCGAGTGCCCCTATGAATTTACTAAAGAACTTGGTTTTTATCATGTTCCTTAAACGTGAAGTGAAATAAGAAGTAACATAAACACAATAATTTTTACGTGGAAAATCACTCGGCTCAAAAAGTGCAAAAATCACAACCTACTACCTAGGATTTTGAATTTCAATTCCTCTAGAACAATGAGCCAAAATGTATCAATTACAAGACTGTAATTCAATACTCTCTAGTACTCCTACTACGACTATTTGATTCACAAGTTACTCTAACTTGTAAAGCAAACACTCACTCCAACTTACTAATTGTTTGTGACACTTTGATTACAACTCAGTTTCGTAAAACACTTTCACTAGATTGACTCATGAAGAACACAATCATGGTACTCGACTCGAGTATACAAAATGTAGTTCTTCAATTGATGTGTAGAATGATAATCTCAGAAGTGCAAAATAGATAGAATTTATTGCAACTGGGGCAGAAAATTTTCTTTGTTTCGTCTGTTTTGTTGCAATCAGGAGCCCACCTGGAGAACAAGGGAATACTTTTCAAATTTCAGCAATCAGGAGCCCACCTAGAGAACAAGGGAATGCTTTTCAAATTTCAGCAATCAGGAGCCCACCTGGAGAACAAGGGAATACGTTTCAAGTTCAGCAATCAGGCGCCCACCTGGAGAACAAGGGAAGTACAATTCAAATTTTAGCTGA
Organism: Nicotiana glauca; assembly: GCA_026770625.1. NCBI lineage: Eukaryota > Viridiplantae > Streptophyta > Magnoliopsida > Solanales > Solanaceae > Nicotiana > Nicotiana glauca. Next base: position 12,838 of record MU779885.1, on the reverse strand, counting down.
AGTTTAATATTTGATAACATGATGTGCCCAGTCACCAAACTGTTTATTTTGTCGCTGTCAGGAGCCCACCTAGAGAACAAGGGAATACTCTTCAAGCATCGCAGTCAGGAGCCCACCTGGAGAACAAGGGAATACTTCTCAAGCGTCCGCAATCAGGAGCCCGCCGGGAGAATAGAGGCACATATGTCACATTTCAGCAGCCAAGCATCACTCGGAGGAATGGCAAAACATCGGCAATCATAATGCAAGGCAACAACACAAGAAGTCCAGTTAAAAACAAGTTCAAGGCCACACAAGAGCAAGTTTGAAGACATAGATAGGACCTTTTTGTAATCCATAGATCATAGCTTAGGCTAACTTCTTTTTATTTTGACACGATGTAATAAGGAGGTCACCGAGCAGTAGCAGCAACAACAGCAGTGAAATCACAACTCCTGGTAGTCCCAGCTACCAAACCTTCCCGAACTACACTGACCTGATTCCCGTTCAGCCCAGGATATGTAAGCAACCTCTGAAGCAGGGTTCGGTCAGCTCTTTCAAAAATGCTTCACACGGAATATGCGAACGGGCAAAAAATCGCTCTTTTTCGCTCACTTATCTTTGCACGAAAACACTTCGTGTTTCCAAGCAAAGAGGGGCAGCTGTGAGCATGTGATTTTTGCCCTATATATGAATTATTCCCAAAAATTCAAACAAAAAAGACTTTTCCTTATTTTTACAATTTTTGTGAATTTTGGTGTTATTTTCTGTTAATTGTTTGCATTTTATTTGTGCATGTTAATTCATATGAAAATACAAAAAATATGCTTTTGCATTTAGGATCTAATTTCATATTTTAGGATTAATTACGGGTTAATTTGTTTTAGAACAAAACATGAAAAATCACAAAAATAGTTCACTTTCGTATTTTAATTGTTTTAATCGTGAATTCGTCACAAAATAGCTTTTAAAATAATTTTAGGAATTAAGTAGTTTAATTTTGAAATATATTAGGATCTTATTTTAATTTTTTTTTCACATTTATAAAATTTGAAAAAATAATACAAGAATACAAAATGGAGAAACAAAAAGAAAAGGGAGCAAATGAAAAGGAAATTTTGGGCCAAATCCTTGAGACCAAACGAAATTACCCTTTAATTAACCCCTGAACGGGACAAAACCCAGCCCAAATTACACCCTAACCCAGCCTGGCCTTTAAAGAACCAAACGACGTCGTTTGATTTAGTTCGTCTAATCACGACCGTCCATTCCCCATGATCAAACGATCCTCGTCAACCTAGGCCATCAGATATAACTGTCCGAAGATGATCAAACCCTACAAAACATATATCACCTTCCTCGTACCTCTTTCCCACCTCCGGCCGCCGGTGTAACACCGTTGTATCTCCGCCGCCGATCGGAAATCGCCTCCGCCGGCGGCGATGCTCCAAATTACCCCAAAAATACACCACTTCTTCACCTCATCCTCCTCATCACGAATCTAGCCCAATTTTTTCTCGAATCCCCGTCAAACCCTTCAAATAATCCAAACAGTTGTCGCCGCCTCCGCCGTGTCCGGTGACGCCACCTCTAAATTTCCCCAAAATCACACCACAGCCTCCTCTCCTCTCCCCCATTCCAAATCTAAACCTTCTTTTCCTCAAATCCCGATCAAATGTCTCGAATTTTAAATCAAAGAAAGGCGACCTGTCTCTGACTTATCCAAATGACCCCAAATTCACACCCCTTGACCACCACAACTTGTTTATCCCGAATCTACAACCCCTCGCCTTCGAATATCCCTCAAACGCCTCGAATTTCAGATCAAAGATGGGCCAGAAACCCTAAACTTGCAAATTGGGATTTTAATGGGTTTTGTGCTATAATAGACCCTAATTATGGTCCAAATAAATCCAAGAAAACTCACCTGATTCGAAAAATGAAGATCAAAGCAGTAAGTTTCTTTTCAAAATTAATTCTATTTCTTTTAGTTTTAATTTGTTCTCTTGTTTTAGTTTAATTCTCGTTTTATTAGGATTAGTTGTGTTTTAGTTCATAATTCTCTTTTGTTTTTTTAGTTTAGTTTTCAATCTTTTGTTTGTGTTTACTATTTCATGATTTTAGTTTATAATTTCAGTGTTTGTTTATTAGTGACTAGTCCGTTTTGATTTATTTTTGCTAATTGTTGGTTACTAGTCATTAGTTATATGTTTACTTTAGTTGTTAGTTCATAATTTGTTATTAGTAATTTCAGTCATTATTACAATAATCTAATATTGCTAATTCGTCTTTCAGTGTTTTCTTTTCCTGTTAATGTTAATTAGAATTAAGTTTTGTTAATTGGTTATAGCTGGTTTAGTCACTAGGATTAAGTATAGTTAGTTTTTAACTCAAGTAAAGGGGTTTGGGTTGGTTAGTAATTTCAGAGGGGTTTCAGGGGGTAGTTTAGGCATGGAAAAGGGTAGTTTTGCTAGAAATAGTAAATTCAAAACTAAGGCAAGGGTAATGCAGGTATTTCAAGGGTAGAAACATCAGGTTAGAATACCCTAGACCCTTCTAGAAGGGGACTAGGTGTAGGTTTTAGTATTCTAGAAGCAGTAACTTGTGCAACAAGTTTTAAAAATAAGGGACTCGATTGAAATAAAAGAGGGACTAATTTGAAAAAGAGGAGAATCTAAAGTTGCACTTCTGAGTGCCTATAAAAGGGTACTCAAATGCCTTGAAAAGAAAAGGGAAAAAGTTTTCAGCCTCCAAAAAATCCCTCCAAAACTCTCTATAATCTCCCAAATCTGATTTTGAAATTAAAATATTAATAAACCAAAAACAGTAGAAAATCTATAAAAAACCAAAACAAAAATTTTCAAGAAATACTGTTACATTGAAAACACATAGTTAGTTTGAAACTCAGGTTCGATTGAAGCTATTTTTGGGTTGGTGTGGTTAAGCTGTTGGTTTCACAGCTTTTCTAGCTAATTCTAAGTAATTTTTGGGTTCAATTCAATTGGTTTTGATTGAGTTTTGGGTTGCTGTGGTGTTCTGGAACCTGTTGAGTCTATTCACGAGTATTGCGAGTGCTTTGTGGTTGGTTGCTTGGAATTTGTTTGGTTTATTAAACTCTCCCTAATCAGTTTGAATTGGTGCTGCTGTGGTGACCTCTGTTACTGCTACTGACCTCTCATTTCTTCTGTATTTCCACATCCATGTACACATTTGAACCTTGTATTGCCACAACTTTGAAGTTGAAATGCTGCAATAAATGTATCAACCATTTGCTTTCCGAAAATTTATGTAGTCAAGCTATCTTAGTAGGATAGTCATAGATGATGTGTATTTGTTAGCTCTGATTTTGATTTGTGTTTACTTTGTATAATGGGACTAATTTGGACTATCATGATAATCAATCGGTATTAATTCGTTAATTTTCTAGGGCTCTTGTGTTTTGATAATTGTTTGGACTGCTAAAATTCGAAATAGTATTAGCTATAGCTAATTTAGTTCGTGTGTTTGAACTAGCCACAGTGTTTAAACCTGTTTTTTCGTATTTGTTAAATAATGAAACTAGAAGGATAGCTGAGGCTGGATTTGGTTTAGAGGTCTGTGATCCTTATGCATATTAACAGTTAAAATAGAGTTGAAAACCAATCCATACAGTTTATCTCAATTCCTGAGAGTTCTGAATGTTGAATGCTAGTTTGGTCATGATAATGTGAATTAGTGTCCTGCAATTGAATATGTACTATTGTTGTTTGTTTTATTTGAATTCACTGTTGGTAATAGCTAAGAACTCGCTAGTGGATAGGTAATATAGGATTTTGAGTTGTTGAAACAATGATTTAAAGTAATTAGTGATGAAAGATTTCTCATAAATTAGCTGGTGTGTTGTGGAATTAATTGGGCCATTCGACCCTGCCCTTTTAAGTGATGTTTTGGGCCGCCGATTGAGACTCGACCTTGGGTCATGTTCTCCAGCCTTTGGGCCTCAAATTATCAGGCCCAGGTCTGTTTTGGCCAATTCAGTCCCTTTTGATTTTAATTCGTTTTCGCTGGGCCAATTGTGAAGCCCAATGGCTAGACTGCATTGCTAAATTACTAATAGGTCCAGTAATAAAATTAATTAGGGCCTCTTCTTTAGGAAAAAATAAATATGGAACATTATAGCTTACTTTAGGAAATATCTGTTAAATAAAAAAACGAGATGAGCCTCGCTAAACAAAACAAACAAATTGCGGGGCCCTCGATAAATATTTATACAAAATACTTAGATTTCGGGATGGGCTGTTTATCAAATTTCACGATCCTCCCCAAATAATAACATGTTAGTCGCTTTAGGCGCGTATTTTAATAATATTATCTTCTTAAGTACGGGTGCACATTTATGTGACCCAAATCTAAATCTCAACGGAGTCGAAATGTGTTTACAACCATGAGTGCACTGGTGCGACGTGGTTCGAGATGTATTTTCACGACGTTGCAATTCTTATTAAAATAAAAATAAAAGCAGGTTACAAATAAAAGGCACATAAGTTAGAACATGTTTTGAAATCAGATAAAATCAAATACAACAGTTGAGCGACCGTGCTAGAACCACGGAATCCGGGAATGCCTAACACTTTCTCCCGGGTTAACAAAATTCCTTACCCGGATTTCTGGATCGCGGACTGTTAAATAGAGTCATAATTTTCCTCGGTTCGGGATTTAACTGGTGACTTGGGACACCATTAATCTCCCAAGTGGCGACTCAGAATATTAATAATAAATCCCGTTCCGATTGTCTTTTAATTGGAAAAACTCCTTTACGCCCTTGCGGGTGTTGTGAAAAAGGAGGTGTGACAGCTCTGGCGACTCTGCTAAAGACAAGAACCCAGAATCTCTGATTCGAGGTTTAGAATTCGAGCTTAGATAAATTGTTGTATTTGGTTTTATCTTATTTTCCTACATGTTTCATGCTTAATGTGCTAAATGTTTACCGCTTTGATATTATCTGAACTGTATATAAACTGTGCCGAAACCTTCTCTTCTCACCTCCGGGGATGTGCTTACTGGTTGAGACTCCCTATTCTATTAGTGTCAATACCTTGAAATAAAAAAAAGGCTGGACAAGTTACTAAGCCGGATGACCTTTTGGTTCCCGGTACGTAGCCCCCTTCTCGACTCGAGTTGTCCGCTAGGGTACACAGTCTAGAACACATACCCAGGTTTTGAACTTAGAATGACTTGACTTCATGTCGGATCCCTAGTAGGAGCGCTTATTTGCATCACGTGCATATGACTTAGGGGACTCAACACAGGGTTTGGGTCCGTCTAGGACAGGTAACCGGATATGAAACGACCACCATGATGAATTTTACATGTTGCATTTATTTGTCTAGGACTCGCATGCTGACCGGTTTGAATATTTGAGAAAAGTGGAAAGAAATAATGGTGTAGAAAGTTAGTTTACGTGATTTAGAAAAAACTAATGTCCAAATAAGCGCCAAAACTCTGCCGAATTTTGAGGAAAAGGAGAAAAGAGAAAGAAAATATTGACAATGAAAAATAAAGAGGGTGAGGTGTGAAAATAAAGTGAGTGGGGCCCATTTATGTTTTTTTTTACGATTTGCGTAGGAAAAGAAAAATATGAAAAGTCCAAAAAGATTTTGCATTAGATCATCTTTCGAAAACCAAAAAGGGGAAAAATGAAAATTCAAATAGATTTTGCATTTTTATCATTTTCAAGAAAAGACAAAAACATATGTTTAGATGTTTTTAATTTTTGCCCGTATCCAATCTGGCCGAACTAGCAGGTTTGATTCTTACCGGGTGTGAGATACGTAGGCAACCCTCGACGGGTCCAACCATCCCTTTTCAAAAATATAGCCAAAAATGTTAGAATTTTCATTTTTTCCATAAATAAATCGGGCGATGCCGTTTTTGTCAAAAATAGCCGAATGCTCCCGAAGGGATGACGGAAGGCTGCTTTTGTGAGAACAACCACATTTGGTTGTTTGTTAAAGATTTTGACCGGTTAGCCAATGCAGCCTTAAAATCTTCACCCGAAGTGCTGAAAGGCCGTATTTGCAAAACCGGGTTTGTTTTTTGAAATTAGGAATTTGAATGAAAAATATAGTGTCATTTTTGCTTTTAGGTCGAAGTGATTAAATCACCTTAATAAATGTGCAGGATGAGCACAACTCAAAATGAACCTTTCTCAATCATGCATAAAATCCCTTTGGAGTTACGTCTGTGTTAGAACGATTTAGGAGGCGAAGGGCAAGATGAAGTCAAAAAATATTTGAAAGGGCTTACCGATTTGCTAGAGATTGTGCCTCGGGGAGATATTATCAGAGCACTAGTGACGTGTTGGGACCCGGCACATAACGTGTTCCATTTTTCAGATTTTGAGCTCACCCCAACATTGGAGGAGATAGCTAGCTGCATCGGAAAAGATGAGGTTCCTTTAAGGCACAAATACTTGGTTGCCCCAAGGACTGTAGCCGTGCATAGATTTTTAGACTCTCTGAAGATACGTAGGACGGTTCACAACGCAGATCTGGCAAATGGCTTTTGCACCCCACACTTCATATACCATAGATATGGCCACATCGGGGGATTCAATAACCCGGAAAGCAAGATATGTAGTAATGGAAACCACCAAAAATGGGAGGAGCATAGGCGTGTCGCTTTCATGGTGGTATTTTTGGGGCTTCTAGTCTTCCCAAGGAAGGATGGCAACATCGACATAAAAATCGCGGGGGTCGTTAGCACTTTAATGACTCAAACCAAAAGCACCTTGGCACCTATGATATTAGCCGACATCTTCCGCGCTCTTACAGCCTGCAAGGTCGGGAAAGACTTCTTCGAGGGATGCAATCTACTGTTACAAATGTGGATGACCGAGCATCTATGCCATCGTCCCCAGTTTTTGAGCTACGGGTCTCCAAAGAAAACCTGCATAGAAGAGTTTTACACGAGGATTGAAGGGATCAATCTGCCGGAAGGATTCACGGGTTGGACAACGTACTTTCGGTCCCTCACTGCTAGTCAAATAGAATGGACGCTTGGATGGTTGCCCGTTGATGAAATCATATATATGCCAGCAGCAAGGCCGCATTTAATCTTAATGGGTCTTAGAAGCATTCAGCCTTACGCCCCGTAACGGGTACTGAGACAACTCGGGAGATGCCAGATAGTGCCCAAAGACGATGATCTTAGTTTGCAAGTGGTTGGGATTGGCCTCGACGGCCAATTTCCTGAAGCAAGGGTTCGCCAGGTTTGGAGCGAATGTCAATATTTGGCGGCGAATACTTGTGTCCGAGATCAAGCCAAAGGAGAAGTGTCACCTGATTATCAGGCTTGGTATAGAAGGGACGTGGCATTTGGAAGGCCGGCCAAAAGGCCTCACCTCCAGGAGTTTGCTGAATCTTCGCAAGAGCAGTGGGCCTGGTTAGCCAAAGAAAATGCGTACAGGGAAAAAATAGGGGAGTTGGAAAAGCAAGTCCAAGACCTTAGGTTTGAAAACAGCGTGCAAGTCGCGGCTGGCGAAGGTGAGAAAAGGAAATTGGCCAAAGAAAATGAAGCCTTACGAGCCCAAATCCAAAAAATGAAGATAGCGGCTGAAAACCCTGTTAGAAGTGTTAAAGATGTAAAGCTTATAGAAAATTTAAAGAAAGAAGTAAATGAATATAATTTCGACCTCAACAAAACAGAAAGGGAATTAGCCGGGGTTCGAAAACAGTTGGCTAAAAACGTAGAAGAACGAGCCCGCATGATTCAGCAGTTGAGAAAAGAACATGATAATGAGGTTGTAGGATTAAAGAAAAGGGTCATCACCGCAGAAAACAAAATGATCAAACAAGCAAAAGAGTTCAAGGTTGAAAGGGAGCACTGCTATACAGCTTTAGCACAATTAGAAATGGACTTGCAACAACTCCAGGAGCGAAATCAGCAGACTTTGGAAGCCAGGGATGAACAAATAGGGCGGCTGCTTCAGGAAAAAGGCATAATCAGAGAAATAATCCTAGCCATTGCTCACTACATCACCAGAAAATGCCAAATGCGCGAGAATATGACTCAAACTACCTTCTTTGCCTCAGTGATGATATTTGTGAAACAGATAATGAGTGACCTGGACAGACTCCAAGGGGAACTTGCACATAGGCCCGCGGCGAGACCGAACGATGTCCCGCGGGCACCAGGATCTTTAATGTATTCATGATTTGTCATTAGAGTCTGTATTTTCTTTCACTAGAGTTTGTCAGTTATCTGAGTCTGTAATTTCTTTTCAAGTCAGTTTGCACTTTCATTTTAAAGTAGAATAATTGTTTTTGTAGACCGTCTTGCCGGTTAGAGTTTGTTAGTTGTCTTCATGCGTCAGTCTCGAGTCCTTGTAATTTAAATGTTTGCTATTATTAAAATTGAAAATTCCAAAAAAAAACATGTGGTCCATATTTTACATTTATTGCATTTGATCTGATTCGGGCATGGGCACGAGGCGTAGGCAATCTCCATAGTATCCGACCATAGCCATAAGAAAATAGAAAATACAATGAGAATAAAAAGCCAAAAATAAAAAAGGGAGAAAAAAAGGGTAGCGGAAAAACAAAGAAAAAATGAGAGAAAAATAATAAGAGAAGACAATCCACAACAAAGAGACAATGGCAAAGAAAAAACAAAGAAACAAAGGCAAGAATAAAAGAAAGACGTCATAGTCGAGAATAAATAAAGCCGGGATGACGCAAGCGGTCAAGAAAATGCATAATAGAAACCGTTAACTGCCTAGGTGAATTCATGCCCCAAATGTGCGGTTATCTATTTATTAACGCCCTAACCACTAACAACGTTGTTGTTGATGATGAGTCCAAGCAAGTGGTTCAGTTGTCTGGCATTCTAGCAACCCACCCATACAACACCCGCTCTAAAGATAAGTCAAAAATGGTCAATCAAGAGTTAGAAGCAAGCATCGTCAACCCGTCCAGGGAGGAAGAAGTTGTGGATGTCAACGCCATGAAAGAGGAGACGTATAAATTGAAGCAACAGATGGCCGAAATGTACCAGGCTTGGGCAAAGGGACACCCACTACCAACTTACCCTGCTAACCCTACCTACATCCCACCATTATCTCAGCCACAAGATCCTTCTACAGTTAATTCCTCTCCGGCTTACCCTGCTTATCAGCAATACTATGCAACTACCTCCCAAACACCACCACCTCCACTACCCAAAAAAATCCCATGTCCTCCACCTCCAACCATTCCCGTGTTTGTGGCTCCTCCACCCGCCACATTACAGAGATCTTCCAGTGAACCCATGTTTCAAACCCAGGAAACCCACTATTACCCACCGGAACCCACCTTCAAACCACCAGAACCATATCCTTACACTCCCCGTCTTGATATCTCAGTTGAAGAAGAGAAACCTCTTAAAAACCCTAAGCAGGAAGAAATGATACGAAAGGTCAAAAGCTTGGAACAATCGTTCAGAAATATGCAAGGTCTAGGAGGACAAGTGAGTGTCGCTTACAAAGGCTTGTGCTTGTTTCCTGATGTCCGATTGCCTGCGGGATTCAAGTTACCAAACTTTGATTTGTATGACGGACATGGTGACCCAGTAGCCCATCTGCAGGGATTTTGCAGCAAGATGAGAGGCGCTGGGGGAAGGGATGAGTTATTAATGGCATAATTTATTCAAAGTCTCAGTGGTGCTGCTTTGGAATGGTACACATGGCAAGATCACGCTCGATGGTACACCTGGGATGATTTGGCCCAGGCATTCGCAGGCCATTTTCAATACAACTTAGAGATTGTTCCTGACCGGCTGTCATTAACTAAAATTGAGAAGAAGACAGGGGAAAGCTTCAGAGAGTACGATTTTCGGTGGAGAGAACAGGCCGCCAGAGTTGATCCTCCAATGAAGGAAGGCAAAATGGTCGACTATTTTCTACAGGCTTTGGAGCCTACTTATTACGGTCATCTGGTATCAGAAGTTAGGAAAACTTTCAACGAGGTAGTAAAAATGGGAAGTATGGTGGAAGAAGGTCTCAAGACTAATAAAATTATGAGCTATTCAGCGATTAAAACAACTACCCAGTCCATCTAGAGTGGCACTGGAGGGGCATTGGGAAAGAAGAAAAAGGAAGATGTTACAGTAATAGAATCAAGAGCTTGGTGCAGGGGTCCATCACCATATTATCACCAACCACGCCCCCATCCCCAAACCTACCCACACAACCCATATGTCCCTCCACCACACTACTATCCACCCCCACCCCCCATTTCTCCGTCCACCACACCCAAACATATCTTCAATCTCAGACGCCATGGCGTGCTCCCACCCCACAAAATACTTACCACACTCAAAATGCCTACCCACCTCCAAGAGCCGACAAAAACACCACCGGATCTGGTTTTCGACCCAACCTTGCTTCCAAGAATGACAGCCTGCAGAAGAAGAAAACTTTCACACCATTGGGAGAATCTTATACTAGCTTATACCACAGATTGAGACAATTGGGCATGTTAAGCCCGATTGAACCCAAAATACCAAATCCTCCCCCAAGGAACTTGGACCATTCGGTGAATTGCGAGTATTGCTCAGGTTCTCCGGGGCATGATACAGAGAAATGCTGGCATTTGAAAATGGCCATCCAGGAGCTCATTGATACCCGCCGAATTGAAGTACAGGCTCCGGAGACGCCTAACAAGACTCAGAATCCATTACCCACCCATCATGAGACTCATATGATTGAGTTAGTGCAAAAGGGGGAATCTAAGAAGCCGTCACAAACCGTAATAATGATCAAAGCTAGTGAGGCCAGGTCCCATGAGAAACCAACCATTGAGAAAGAGTTGATCAATAAAGGAGGGACAGTTAGGAAATCGGTGGGAGTGATAAAGAAGGAGTCGTTGAACAGTGATGCAGTAAAACAAAAACCAGTCAAAGTGATGGTACCGGGAGCAGTTGTCAAGCCTGTTGTGATTGTAAAGGGCGCTCGCACAGAGCCGGTCATCATCAAACCAGTGACGCAGTTACTAGTGATCAGTGAAAAGGCTGTCCCATGGAACTATAACCGAGTGACTGTCACGTACAAGGGGAAGGAAGTTAAAGAAGAAGTTTGTGAAACCCATGGACTGACCCGTTTAGGGAGATGCTTTGCCCCTGAAGAGCTGAGAAAGGTTAAAGCAGTCAAAGACAATCCAACACCAGTAAAAAGGGCCGTAACTGAAGAAGAGGCTGAAGAATTCTTAAAGAAAATGAAGGTGCAAGATTATTCCATTGTAGAACAGTTGAGGAAAACCCCGACGCAGATTTCATTGTTGTCTCTATTGATTCATTCGGACGAGCATCGTCGGGCATTGATGAAGATTCTGAATGAAGCTCATGTTCTGGATAAGATCTCTGTGAATCATCTGGAGAAAATAGCGAACAAGATTTTCGAGGTTAACAGGGTTACATTTTCTGATGATGAGTTGCCTTTGGAAGGTACTGAGCATAATAGGGCACTTTACCTCACAGTAAAGTGTGAATACTCTGTGGTTACTCGAGTGCTGATTGACAATAGGTCCAGTGCAAACATTTGCCCTCTCTCCACCCTAGAAAAGTTAAAAGTGGACAGTGAGATAATCCAGAAGAATAGTGTCTGCGTACGAGGATTTGATGGAGGAGGAAAGGACACGGTTGGGGACATCGTGTTAGAACTGAAAATAGGACCAGTTGAATTCACAATGGAGTTCCAAGTGCTCGACGTGGCTGTTTCCTACAATCTCTTATTGGGTCGGCCCTGGATTCATGCCGCAAAAGTTGTGCCGTCTACGTTGCATCAGATGGTCAAATTCAAATGGGACCGACAGGAAATTGTTGTGCATAGAGAGGATAGTTCATGTAATACCATTATGCCTTTCAATGAAGCTGAGGACGACAAAGGTCCATGGGTTTACCAAGTCTTGGACACAGTGTCAGTTGCCAAAATTCCGGAAGGAGAATGTATTCCTAGGCCCGGAGTAGATGCTGCATCTGTCATGGTGGCTTCAAAAATGATAAAGAATGGATTTTTACCTGGAAAAGGCTTGGGTGCCTCGTTACAGGGCATCATACAGTCGGTATCTCTTACTGGAAACTTGGATACTTTTGGGTTAGGCTTTAAGCCCACTACTGCTGACATAAGGCGAGCTAACAGATGAAAAAGAGAGCATGGACCCTTCCAAAACCCATACGCCGCCTATCCCGTTCCTTTGTCCGGCCTGGTACTAAGAGGCGACCAGTAATGTCAATGCTTAATTCTGTGATGATGGAACGTGACAAGGAGCTGATGGAAAGGTTTGAAAAGCTGTTTGATGAGGTGAATATGATAGAGGCAGGCGGAGGTCCAAGCAAAACAGATGTGCAGTTCGTGGGGGCCCGTGCAAAGCTTAATAATTGGGAAGCTACTCCTCTTCCTACCCGAAGGGAGTCGTGGTAGTTAGTTTTGATTTTCCTTTCAGTTTAATCTGGATTATTTCCAAGGTTGTAATTTGGATGCTATGTTCCGTCCGTTTGGATGAGTTAAACATTGTTATCTTACAATTTTAATGAAATGAAATTTCCTTTCTTTTTCATTCCTGATAGCCTTTATTTTGTCTTTCTTTTCTCTCTTGTACAGTCCCTTTTATGCCGGTATCACTGATGTGTCATGCATGCGGAGTCTTCGTCCTAGTCTTGATTACCAATCTAACGCCGGCATTGATGAAGATTCTAAATGAAGCCCATGTTCCGGATAAGATTTCTATAAATCATTTGGAGAAGATTAGCGAATAAGATTTTTGAGGTCAACAGGGTTACATTTTCCGATGATGTGTTGCCTTTAGAGGGTTCTGAGCATAATAGGGCACTTTACCTCACAGTGAAG
>MU779884.1:26240-62222 GCA_026770625.1 Nicotiana glauca | reverse complement strand
TGGTTCAACGCATATTTTTAGGCGAAAAGTCTACATTAGGCATACTCGAATGCAGTTGTTTGAAAACTGATCTGATTGACTTAAGTGTTAATTAGAACTAGGTGTGACATATACTGATTTTAGAAACAGATGCACAAACTAACAGGGGTTACTGATTTTAGCGGGGCAATACAAGTTTAACAGCTAGTATTATCTCTATTTAGATTGGAAAGTTCCTATAGGCATGCTTTCTATATGAATAATGGTTTGGATACCCTTTTGACATTAACAACATCCTAGGAGCATGGCTTCTACATGCAATTTTTATTATTAATTATCTAAAAATAGTTTGCCTAATGTCGTTTGCAGAATGTAGCCGTTTGGTAGACCATGTTTTATATAAAATTGCGGAACAATTTGGAACTAACATATATGCAGGACATCTATGTGTTTTTGCAGGAATTAAAGATTAAACCTATGAGCATGATTTCTAGACGTGAGTTTTGCAGAAATTAAAGTTTAAAAAATCTATAGGCATTATTTCTAGGAGGATATGCATAGATGAAAGTTGAAAACCTATAGGCATGATTTCTAGGCGGATATGCATAAATGAAAGTTGAAAACCTATAGGCATGATTTCTAGGCAGATATGCATAAATGAAAGTTGAAAACCTATAGGCATGATTTCTAGGTGTGTTTGTAGAAATAAAAGAAAATTTAAACCTATAGGCAGGATCTCTAGGTGCGTTTTCAGAAATAAAAGAAAATTTAAACCTATAGGCAGGATCTCTACCCTTGGTGCAGAAAGTAAATCCCATCCCCCCTTTTTTACTAAGTTCCCCATAGTTTATACAAATGATTACACCCCAAAAGAAATAAACTGGAATTAAAAAAATACATCAGAAAACCTCAGCTACATCCGAGCAGTCTAATTCAGGCTTAATGCCTAATAATATGAGATTGAGCCACTTCTGAGATCCAAATTTCCAAGCCTTCTCTCATCTAGGGTGTTTCAGAGATCCAAGGGATTTCAGGAATCCCAGGCAGTGCATACACCCAAGATATTCATAGAAATTGAGTTGTGCAGTGTGGAAGAGCCAGCCCTTATGTGTCCATATTCAGAGGGAGCTCCAGGGTCCCAAGGCAAGGCTCACATAAGAGGGGCAAAACTTAAATTCTAAGAGTTGAGTGTAAGTGCAATAGAAAAGGGTAGCGGGACTACCCAGGCATGTTGATGGTCATTCCCAGCCACAATATAGACAGGCACACCCCTGACCAAACCTATTATCAAGGTTTTAGGGAGTAAAGACCTACTGGAGGTCAAGCCATGGCCTGAACAATAATCAGAAGTACTGGCAGGCCAAGGCTGTTACTCAGCATACACACAATGAGGGAATGTGGATGGGAAATTGACAAGCTTAGGACCCCAAAGGGTCCATTTCATATCCATGGACAATGATTTCAGGCATTGCCATGTTTCTGAACCATAACTTAGAGCATACAAAGGGGATATGAGGGTTTGGGATTCATAAAGTATCAAATACATAACAAACAACTGACAGGATGCACCTGTAAATTAAACATTGAATTACAAGGGAAGGGAAACATGTTACATCATGCTAGAAACAAATTTTAACCAAGGAAGACATGAACAGAAGTTACTTTATTGTATGAACATGAAAATATGTGTCAACATGTTTCATTCTTGTAAACTGCATTTTCAACATCATATTCCACTCGTGCCAAACAAATACTATAGCAACGCTTATAATGAGTAGTTGCGCGCTTCCAATACTATTACCCTTTAAATTTGGCAAAGGCATATTTGCGGTAAAACCAGTCGATCAGCGGTGCAGTCGACGGTTCCGTTCCTTTCCCTCTTGAGTTGTCCGCTCAAGGGTACCTGTCTAAAACCCCAATATAAACCTTACTCCATTTAAACTTGTACATGCATCATGGTCAAACCTAGCCGAGTCAGTTATATTGTCCACATAATGACTCAGTAAGATAGCCTTGTCCAAAGTCCATCGGGTTTCCTTGAAACCCAAACGGACACCTCCATGTTCTGTGCATTTATTTGGAGAACTTAAGTGCTTGCTATGCTAATTATTGGTTTAAATAGCCGAGTCTGGTGGGGGTAAGGGCCTAACGCTTTGTTTTGTAAAAAATGAGGCACGAAGTCCCCAGATTTGGCATGGTAACCAACATTCACCCAAGGCTGCTGAATTGGTGGAAAGACCTCCATTTTAGTAATCAGACACTCGTCCGCAAGTACTTAGGGAATCTGCCTTCTCTTCTAGAAATTTAGCCTAACAATAGAATCATAGAGGCTGCGACATTGCTCTGGGATAGTGACAAGTTCGTGTTCCGCTTTGGGGACCTTGAAATGACTCCTTTACTTGAAGAAATATGAGGTTTAGCTGGAATTCCTTGGGAGACTCTGGGTTTGCTTATGCCAGAGAATCGCAAAGGAAGGGTTTTCTTTAAGATGATGGGACTAAAGAAAAACCCAGACTTGACTTGTTTGAAAGACTCTTACATCCCATTTGACTACCTATATGAGAGGTACGACCATAGCAAGTCATACCGCACCTATTTAGATGAGTTTTCCATCACTTCATTGGGATATGTCCATAGAAGGGTCTTCGTTTTCACGTTTTGCTTTTTGGGGATGATCGTGTTCCCTATGAAGAAGGCTAGGATCCATACCATACTGGCCATGGTAACCAAGACTTTGATGGAAGGGATTGGTGGACAAACTTTCAGCATAGTGCCCATGATCGTCGCCGCGATATACCGTGCTTTGAACAACTGTCAACAACAAGGCAGTCATTTTGAGGGTTGCAACTTGTTACTTCAGCTTTGGCTCATGGAACACCTCCAGAAAGGAGAATACCGCCAAGAGATCCTACGCAGAGATTGGGATGACCATATCGCCTTCCACCATCCAAAGCGTATGAACTATATGCCTAAAATGTTCGCTCGGCCAGAGGACGCCAGTGGATGGGTAGAATTGTTTGAAACTGTGAAAGAAGACCAGGTACAATGGATGTTTGAGTGGTTCCCCATGGATGAATTCATTGTTCGATCCTGAGATGCACCATTTCTCATACTGATTGGTTTGAGAGGAACTTATACCTACGTTCCTCTCCGAGCCATGAGGCAGGCTGGAAGAAAGCAAATCATACCAAGGGTTGACAAAATGAGCCACCTCAGGGCTGATTTCCAAGACGACGATAGCCCTCACAGGTGCCAAGCTCAACATTTGTGGCATTGCAAAATCGTTTTGGGGAAAGGATCCATTGAGCCAGACTGGTATCACGCCGGTTGTGTGACGCACTATTCGGGTTGGTTGGAAGACAATGGCATGGGTCAGCCCGGGTTCGTTCGAGGTCACAGAATTATTGACGAGCACGCTGAAGCACGGGTTAAGTATAATCAACTGCGCAAGAGAATTAGAGAGTGTGAAAGTGAGCATCGGGAAATACAAGAAGCCCATCAAAAATTGATTGTGGAGTGGAAAGATATGGCTGTCAGAGCCAACAATCGGTTAGGGTATTTGGAGTGGCGTCTAGTAGAGCTGGAAGGAAAGTTCATCAAGAGGATTGAAGACTGTCAAAACACTGAAGGAAATGCAGGCGGACATCTGGCCCGGGCCTATTTGGTGCTAGGACTACGCGAGTTGGTAGAGCTGTTCGAGGGAGACACAAATGCCAAATCTGGGGAAGGTCCTTCTGGGACCAAGTAGTTAGGAGTCTTTTATTTTGCTTTAATGATGTAATAAGGCCAATGGCCACTAGTGACATTTTTACTTTCCATTGTTTAGAGTCGTTTTGGATAAATAAAATGAGGCATTTAGCATTATAAGTTCTCCAAAACTATTTGTCGTCAGGCCTACCTCGGGCACAACGAGGCACCAAAATTAGGACGCGATCTACATTTGTTCGCACAATGTGTTTAAATACTGCAATATGTTTTCCTCATAACCCGCACTAACTTGTTACCTTTTTTTTTATTCCCCTCCCCAAAGGTTAGTTCGTGCATTCTGGCACCATCGTCATACTCCACCAGATCCAAGGGCCCTCCACCTCCTCCTCCTCCAAGTCCTATCCGGAACAAGAAAAAAGTAGAATGGGAGATCCAAGCGCCAGAAAGGAGATTGAGATGCCTCAGGGTACCCCGGTTGCTAAGGAAACTGCTACTCAACTGGAGCAAAAGCTGTTGAAATTTCGAGAAAAGCTGGATCAGGTTCGGAATTTGGTGAACCTATCATTTTCCCTCACTGCTCCTGATGTCAACACCCAGAATCCCGCACCTCCACAAAACACCACACAACCACAAATACAACCCACTCATACCCAATACTACAACGCATGTCCAACAACACTCCACTACTCATTCTCGATCCACTGAACACTACAAATGACCATCTCCACAACACTCCTATTTTTGTGGATACTGTACCCCTCTACACCCAACCAATCTCAAATGCACCTGAGTCTAATGACAAAGACTCCCTTATCAGGAACTTAGTGACAGAACTCAAGAAATTAACCAGCCAAGTTCAGGGCGTGGAAGGTACCAAAGGTATTGAAGGGTTAAATTATGAATACCTATGCTTTTAGCCAGATGTTGAACTTCCGGAGGGGTACAAACCTCCTAAGTTCGAAATGTTTGATGCAACAGGAGATCCCAGAGTCCACCTGAGGACATATTGCAATAATCTGGTTGCAGTTAGAAGGGATGAGAAGATCCGTATGAAGCTCTTCATGAGAAGCCTGAAGGGAGATGCTTTATCCTGGTACATCAGCCAGGACCCCAAGAAATGGACGAGCTGGGTAGGCATGGCATCGGATTTCATGGACAGATTCCGATTCAATACAGAAAACGCACCGAATGTATTTTATATACAGAATTTGAAGAAGAAGCCCACCGAAACATTCCGCGAGTATGCCACTCGTTGGAGGTCAGAAGCTGCAAAGGTCAGGCCAGCCCTAGAAGAAGAGCAAATGAATAGATTCTTCGTCCGGGATCAGGATCCCCAATATTATGAGAGGTTGATGTTGATTGAGGGTCAAAAGTTCTCCGATATCATCAAACTTGGAGAAAGAATCAAAGAGGGCATTAAGAATGGTATGGTTACGAATCTTGAAGCATTGCAGGCCACCAACAAGGCTTTACAGACTGGTGGCATGTCCAAAAAGAAGTATGTAAGTGTCGTAATGGTCGCACAGGGAGCCAAATCACCACCAAAATACCACACTTACCCCTCACCTCCACTTACATATCAGACCATCCCGAATTACCAAGAACCCGCACCCTCCTATCCACCTCCCTTTTACCAATCCTCTCCACCTCTCACATATCAACCCACTTTACCCAGATACTCTCAACCAGTACCTGTTTACCAAGCTTATAACACTCAACCCTCTCACTAACAATTACCAGCCACCCGTCAAAATTTCCCAAGACCCAAACCAAATTTTGACCGCAAACCTTCCAGGCAATACACAGCCATTGCTGAACCAATTGACCAGCTATATGAAAGACTTAAAGCTGCTGGTTATGTCACTCCTATCCCAGCCAAAACTCCAGAAAATCCCTCCCAGTGGGTCAACCCCAACAAGACATGTGTGTATCATTCCGGCATGAAGGGACATACCCTTGACGAGTGCCGTTCATTGAAGGATAAGATTCAAACCCTGATCGACAATAAGGTCATAGTAGCAAAGGAGCCTGCTCCCAATATTCGTAACAACCCTCTGCCTGACCATAAAGGTGGAGACATTCACATGATCGAGATCGAAGTTGATTGGGACCCCAAAGGGTTGATAGGTTTGATTGCTGAAGGGGATGAACCAAAGAAACTGGCGGTTACACTTAACCCAATTGTTGTGCAGAATCAACCCTCTAAGGTTGGTGAAGTAAATATGTCTATAACTCTTGAATTTGAAGCGCCTCCTTCTACAAAGGCACCCGGGCCAATCGAGGTTGGATTTGGAGTTCCAAAGGCACCTACACCCTTTGAAGTTGTTGTGTTACCACCAAGGGTGCCTATTCCGGTGGCAATGTCAGACATAACACCATTCTACTCAAATACCATACCATGGGATTACACTGCTAAAGATAGGAGGAAAGGAAAGACCAAGACAGGAGAAACAATTGCCGTGCAAGGAATGACCAGAACAGGGAGGGTTTACACCCCAGAGCACCTAGCAGAGTCCAGTAAGCAAGCCCCAGGACGACCTATTGAAACTGGGCCCGACGATCTTTGGAGGAAAATATAGGCTAAGGAGTACTCGATCGCTGAATAGTTGAACAAAACACCAGCACAGATATCTATCCTGGCTGTTCTGCAGAGTTCAGACGCTCACAAGAATGCCCTAATGAAGATACTGAGCGAAGCTTATGTGCCCAGCAATATATCCGGGGGTAAAATGGCAAATATGGTGGGGCAAGTGCTGGAGAGCCATAAAATAACCTTCCACGAAGTTGAGTTGCTGCTAGAAGGATTGAGCCACAACAAGACATTGCACATCACCGTGCAATGCGAAGATTATTTCATCACTAGAGTCCTGATCGATGGAGGATCGAGCCTCAACATCTGTCTACTGATAACTCTCAAAACTTTGGGAAAAATCCTGTATGAGATCAAAGATGGGGCTATCAATGTCAAGGCCTTCGATGGGTCCCAGAGATCCACCATCGGAGAAATTAGCCTGTGTTTGCAAATGGGGCCAACATGGTTCGACGTCGACTTCCAAGTGATAGACGTCCTGGCATCCTACAACCTGCTGTTAGGACGGCCCTGGATCCATGCTGTGGGAGCCGTAACATCGACCCTGCATCAGGAAGTAAAGTTTGAATGGAATCACTAAGAGGTGATCATTCATGGCGATGGTAGTAACCCCATATATAGTCTCCAGACCATCCCAATGATTGGAGGCAGAATGAGAATAGGCGGAGAAACATACCACCATATCGAAAGGGTCAGCGTTGTAGATAAGGATAAGTGGTGGGACAACAAGATCGAAAGTATCCTGAATTCGTGTGGCTACGAGCCTGGAAAGGGACTCGGTAAAAATCTTTAGGGGATCACTAAGCCCATCAAACTAAAGAAGCATGGTACTATATTTGGTTTAGGGTACGGTTATACTTAGGAAGAATTCCAGATCTGGTCGCCACCATGGCGCGGTCCCTACTATCCATTGGAGCTTCCGATACCCAACCTGGAGCAAACCTTCCAACCGGCAGATGCTATATATGGGTCAGAAGAAGACGAAGCGTTGGAAGCCATGAAGAATCTGTTTCTGGAGGATGATGATATGGACTGCTGTGTTCTTTTCGAGGAGGAAGGGGAGGAAGGCCATTCCATACAAGCTGTGAACATAGGAGACCGCCTCAGCAATGGGTCAATTAGGACCGTTAGGGCCCGAAAGGCTTCGGGGTAGCAAGTCTAAACAAAAGCACCATGCATCTCATTTTTAGCTTACTTTACTAGTTGATTTTCTTTCTGCAATGTCTTTAATTTCGAAAAGAGCTCCGATGTTTCAAACAATTATGAATTTAATCAAAGCATTTCAATTTATCATATATATATCATGCTTATTATTTTCTCTACCATTTACTCTATTTTTATACAGCATTACTATTACTTATATTGACGATGAACCAACGATTGTGACTTGCAACGAAATAACGCAACAAAAGGACATAGACTCGGACAAAGATGAGATACCTGAAGAGGTCGTCAGAGAAGTTGAGAATTTTGAGAATAGACCTAAGTCCAACCTGGAAGAAACTGAGGTCATTAATTTGGGAGATACGGAAAATGTCAAAGAAACTCGCATCAGTGTTCACTTGTTGCCATCAGAAAAGGAAGAATATACAGAATTTTTAAAAGAATATGAAGACATATTCGCCTGGTCATATGATGATATGACTAGTCTCAGTACATCCATTGTAGCTCACAAACTACCAACAGATCCAACCTGTCCGCCGGCAAAGCAGAAGCTTAGAAAATTCAAGCCCGACATGAGTTTGAAAATCAAAGAAGAGGTTACTAAGCAAGTGAAAGCCAAGGTTCTCAGGGTAGTAGAGTATCCGACATGGATAGCCAACGTCGTGCCAGTACCAAAAAAGGATGGGAAGGTTAGAATTTGTGTCGACTACCGGGATCTTAACCGGGCCAGCCCTAAGGATGACTTCCCCTTGCCAAACATACACATTCTTATCGACAACTGCGCCAAGCATGAGTTACAGTCTTTCGTTGATTGTTTCGCCGGGTATCATCAGATATGGATGGATGAGGAAAATGCGGAGAAAATGGCTTTCATCACGTCGTGGGGAATGTATTGTTACAAAATGATGTCGTTCGGGTTAAAGAATGCTGACGCCACCTACATGAGAGACATGACTACTATCTTCCACGACATGATACACAAGGAGATCGAGGTATATGTGGACGACGTCATCATCAAATCCAAGAAAGCCACTGATCATATGGGAGATTTGAGAAAGTTCTTCAACAGACTGAGAAGGTATAATCTGAAACTGAATCCCGCCAAGTGTGCATTCGGGGTTCCTACTGGAAAACTACTGGGTTTCATCGTGAGACGTCGAGGAATAGAATTGGACCCATCAAAAGTCAAAGCCATTCAAGAATTGCCACCGCCAAAGAATAAGAAGGGCGTAATGAGTTTCTTGGGAAGGCTCAACTATATCAGCTGGTTCATAGCTCAGTCCACGGTCATTTGTGAACCCATCTTTAAAATGCTGAAGAAAGACGCTGCTACTAAATGGACTGACGATTGTCAGAAAGCCTTTGACAGAATCAAGGAATACTTGTCAACGCCACCAGTCTTGGTTTCGCCCGAGCCAGGGAGGCCTCTACTACTTTATCTCGCAGTTTTGGATGGAGCATTCTATTGTGTTCTGGGACAACATGATAAAACAGGGAGGAAGGAGCAAGCCATCTACTATCTCAGTACGAAGTTCTCCCCATACGAGGCCCGGTATTCTTTATTGGAGTGCACCTGTTGTGCTCTAACTTGGGTAGCTCAGAAATTGAGGTATTATTTCTGTGCCTACACTACTTATCTCATATCTAGGATGGACCCGCTGAAGTATATCTTCCAGAAGCCCATGCCCACTGGCAAGCTCGCCAAGTGGTAAATCTTGCTGAGTGAATTCGACATTGTTTACGTGAGTCAGAAAGTAATCAAGGGTCAAGCCATAGCAGATAACCTTGCCGAGAATCCTATTGGTGGAGAATATAAACCCCTGAAAACGTATTTTCCTGATGAAGAAGTGTCCTTCGTAGGAGAAGATATTGCAGAATCCTACGATGGTTGGAGGTTGTTTTTTGACGAAACCGCAAATTTCAAAGGAATTGGCATAGGAGCAGTCCTAGTATCAAAAACTGGCCAGCATTACCCGGTATCCGCCAAGCTCAGATTCCCCTGCACAAATAATATGGCTGAATACGAAGTTTGCATCCTAGGGCTCAAGATGGCCACTGACATGAACATTCAGGAGTTGATAGTGATCGGGGATTCAGACTTTCTCATACATCAAGTTCGAGAAGAGTGGGCAACCAAGAACTCTAAGATACTCCCCTACTTGCATCACATACAGGAATTAAGGAAAATATTCACAAAGATGGAATTTCAGCATATCCCTAGGGTCCAGAACGAGTTCGTTGACGCATTGGCTACTTTATCATCCATGATCCAGCATCCAGATACGAATTTCATTGATCCCATTCCAGTAAGGATTTATGATTAGCCAGCTTATTGTGCTCACGTTGAGGAAGAAGCAGATGGAAAACCATGGTTCCACGACATCAAAAGGTACTTGACAACAAGAGAATATCTAGAGCTTGCCAACGCCACTCAAAAGCGCACACTTCGAAGATTATCCAACAATTTCTTTCACAGTGGGGGAATCCTGTATAGGAGGACGCCCGATTTGGGTTTATTGAGGTGTGTCGAAGCAAAAGAAACATCCAGACTATTGAACGAAGTGCACGCAGGAACTTATGGGCCGCACATGAATGGTTTTGTTTTAGCAAAGAAGATACTCCGAGCAGGTTATTTTTGGATGACTATGGAAACAGACTGTATCCAATATGTTTGCAAGTGCCATCGCTGTCAAATACATGCAGATATGATAAAGGTGACTCCAAACAAGCTTACTCCAACAAGCTCACCGTGGCCATTCGCCGCCTAGGGGATGGACGTCATTGGACCTATCGAGCCTACCGCATCAAACAGGCACAGGTTTATCCTGGTGGCAATTGATTATTTTACCAAATGGGTTAAGGCAGCGTTATACAAAGCAGTGACTAAGAAAGTTGTAACAGATTTCGTCTGTGACCGTATTATTTGCCAATTCGGAATTCTGAAATCAATCATTACCGATAATGGTTCCAATCTCAACAGTGACTTGATGAAAGCAATGTGTGAGGCATTCAAGATCAAACAAGAACTCTACAGCCTATAGGCCTCAGATGAATGGAGCTGTAGAGGCAGCCAACAAGAATATCAAGAAGATGCTAAGGAAGATGGTTGAAAGTCGCAAACAATGGCATGAGAAGTTATCATTCGCCTTATTGGGATACCACACCACAGTCCGCACATCGACCGGAGCAACTCCCTACATGCTGGTTTATGGTACAGAAGCGGTCATCCCCGCCAAGGTAGAAATTCCTTCCTTGAGGATCATACAAGAAGCAGAGCTGGACGACGCAGAATGGGTAAAAGGTCGCTACGAGCAGTTAGCCCTTATAGATGGGAATAGGATGAATGCAGTTTGCCACGATCAGTTGTACCAGAACAGAATGTCCAGAGCCTTCAACAAAAGAGTTAAGCCAAGGTAGTTTACACCGGGGCAGCTGGTGCTAAATAAGATATTACCACATCAAGATGAAGCCAAAGGGAAATTCTCTCCCAACTGGCAAGGTCCGTACATGGTTCACCGAGTTCTAACTGAAGGAGCCCTTATCCTCGCAGAAATGGACGGAGAAGTTTGGCCAAAGTCGATCAACTCAGATACAGTGAAACGATACTATGTGTAACCACTTATGATTTCCTTTATGATGTAATTTGAACTACGTCTGACCTGATTCCCGTTTAAGAGGGGATATGTAGGCAGCCCTATGGGTTCGGTCATAATTTAATAAAAATTTTATTTCCCCCTATTATTGGAACTGGGGCAGAATTTTGAGGAGGAACCTCAAAATTCCGAAGTCAGTCTTCAGCCACTCATCGCCAAGGATGTCACCTCAGTAAGCTGTGGCAGAATTTTGAGGAGGACCCTCAAAATTCTGAAGATGATTCTTCAGTCATTCAGCGCAACCGTCAGAAGTGTCAGCCTAGTAAACTGGGGCAGAATTTTGAGAAAGTCCCTTAAAATTCCGGAGCAGGAGAGGTTGCAACATCTCGAACCGCGTCACAGTCGTTGGTTCATCTAAAAGAAAACTATTTTTTTTACTTATGATACGTTCACTAAATCATGCATAATCATTGTCCGAACTGCCGATGTTTAGCAACGCTACCCCAATGACACGCACTGCCAAGATTCAAGGGAAAACGAACTAACCTTTTCCCCCTCTTACAAAACTCACGGTTTTCTTTGGATGCAGGCACCCAAATCACAAAATTACCAAATATATTACGCAATCGCATTGAACCGTCACACATATTCGCATTTTCTATCCGCACGCAATATCCCCAGCAGCTGCAATATCACAATTAGCTACCAGCTATCAGCTAAGAATTTTTTACTTACCATCTGCATTATCTGCATTGCATAGGGCTATCTTTCTGCCTTCCGAGACTAAGCGTTGTCTCCATCTGTATTTCCTGCATTGCATAAGGCTACCTTTCTGCCTTCCGAGACTAAGCGTTGTCTCCATCTACATTATCTGCATTGCATAAGGCTACCTTTCTGCCTTCCGAGACTAAGCATTGTCTCCATCTGCATTATCTGCATGGCATAAGGCTACCTTTCTGCCTTCCGAGACTAAGCGTTGTCTCCATCTGCATTATCTGCATTGCATAAGGCTACCTTTCTACCTTCCAAGACTAAGCATTTTCTCCATCTGCATTTTTTGCATTGCGTAAGGCTACCTTTCTCTCTTCCGAGGTTAAGCTCTACCTCCACCTGCATGGCTGAAATACCGCCACTTCATTTTTTCTCGCATGGTTGAAATATCGCCACCTCACATCTTGCAATCGGCTGAAATATCGCCAAAATTTATTTAAATGCTACATCGGATGAAAGATCGCCAGTTCATCTCCATCATTATCTATACTTACGCTTTCTGTCGGCTGAAATATCGCCATTTTACTATTTACATCGGCTGAAACATCGCATGTTTTATTTAAATTTCTATCGGCTGAAATATCGCCATTTACATTTTTGCATCGGCTGAAACATCGCCTGTTTTATTTAAATTTCTGTCGGCTAAAATATCGCCATCTACATTTTTTCATCGGCTGAAACATCGCCTGTTTTATTTAATTTTTTTCGACTGAAATATCGCCATTTACATTTTTTGCATCGGCTGAAACATCGCATGTTTTATTTAAATTTCTGTCGGCTGAAATATCGCTATTTACGCTTTTGCATCGGCTGAAATTTCGCCAAACCATGCATTTCATGGGCTGAAATATCGCCAAACTGTCCGAGGGCGTCATTGTTCGGAGGCATCATCCTCATAGCCCGAGAACACCATGCCATGGCCCGAGGACCCCACTTTATTTCCTGCACGTCATTATTCAAAGGCATCATGGTTCGGAGGCACCATTATCATAGCCCAAGAACATCATCTCATAGCCTGCGAATCCTTTAATTTTGCGTTTCGTGGCCCAGGACATCATTGTCCGAGGATGTCATCCTAACCGTCCAAGGACAACATTCATGGTCCAACGGGAACTTGCATCATGTTTAAGTTTATGCACAATATACGTCTGTATTGCTTACTTGCAGGTACACTGGCTAGTAATGGCCGTCTCAGCAGGAGCAATCCCGCTCCAAGCCCCGCCGCCAATCAAATTTCAGATACCTCTTGCCCCATAAATATCGCACCCTATCTCTTTCGAATCACCATCGGCATGCTCCGTCAATGTTTCCTGAACTACATACGACTGATTCCTGTAAAACCAGGGATATGTAGGCAGCTCAGAAACCAGAGCTCGGTCAAGTTCTTTTCAAATCGTCGCTTCTGGTCAAAATTGGCCATCATATCTTTACCGGACAACTTTTTCATCCTTCCCGGGTAAAGAGGGGCAGCTGTTGATACCCAATTTTTTCCTAAGTATTTTTATACCCGAATATTTCCAAAATAGCATATTGGTGCATATATAAGCACACACAAGAGTTTTGGCATTTTTAACGATTTTTAAAACCAACTTATTACCTATTTTTTATACAACAAAATCAAATAATTATTCCCAAAATTATTATTTTGGTGAATAATTCATTTTATTTTCACATTTACACCAAAATATAATTAAGGTAATTTTCGCATATTTTTAGAAGTTCATTTGGTATTTTTAAAGCTAAATGGCATATAGTTGCAATTATAGCATATCTTGTAATTTATGCCATTTTAAGTTTGTAAAATTAGTCCCAGCATTTTTTAAATTGATATTTATATAATATTCATTTACCCAGTACTCTTAATTTGTTTTTAAAATCTGCATTACTATTTTATAAAAATATAAAAGGAAAAATTGGCTATTTACAATCTAGCCTCAATTGTATTGCATTTTCAGCCAATTTGGCACCACAATTTAACCCCAACTCAGCCCCAATTACCCAGCCCAATTACCACTTTAACCCGACCCAACACCTATTCAACCGACCCAGCCCATAACCCCATTCAATCTCGGCCGTTGATCATTTAGATCAACGGCCCCCGTTACTTCTTTCCTTATTAATTCCAACGACCCCCCCTAAACCCTATCATTTCTCACAACCCGCCGCCTCTGAATCCCCTCCTCTCTCAACTCTCTCTTAACTCACCTCAAACCCTAGCAGTCGTCTCTCATCGAAAACCTAATCTATGGCTTCTCAGGTTCATTGAAGGCCTATACTAGCCTCTCATGGCTTCTGCGTGCTAGTTTCTAAAGGTCCTATTACCAGATCGTGAAGGGTTCCGACCAAGCCTTTGTTCGATGACTGTTCTCCGGTCGTCATCAACCTTTGTCCGGACAGTCATGGCTATTCGAGTTCGATCTTCGACTTTCCTGCTCAGATCGATGGTTTCCAAAGCCTTTCTCATCACCTGGGTTTCTCATCGAAACCCTAATCTTTGAGGTTCCTTCGATTTATTTTTAGATTTGCTCCGGATCTATGTGTGTGCGAACCTTTTATGCATTTTTCTGGAAGTTTCTTTAATTATTGCTTTCAGAAACTCTTTATTCTTCAACTAGGGTTTCATGTCAAGTTATTTCAAATCTCTTCTCCGATTCTCAACAAGTTTTACTGTGTTTTGTCTGTGTTGTTTTCTATCTGAGTTAGCATGTTGAAAACCTTAATTTTTTTGGGATTTTGTTTGAGTTTCTGTTTGTTAATATTCGCTTGATTTACCCTTCTCATATACCTGAGTTATCATAGTGAAAGCCCTAATTTTTTTGGGGCTTATCCGAGATTCTGAATCTATTTATTTGTTTATCTGTTTATCTCCTCTAAACTCGATTGATTTCCAAAAACCCTAGTTTCTTTGGTGACTATTCGATTTCTTTAAAATTGTTTGTGCAACTCGTATGGTTTTCACTCAACTCTTTGCATGTTTCTGATCTTCTTCTTTATTGTTAAACACTGAAACCTGACTATCATGCTTCGAGTGTTTTCTCTTGAGCTACTACTATATGCTATTCTTTTGCCATAGCTTTTCTTCGTGTGTCTGTTACTTTTGCATTCATTTATATACTGAGTTCCTTCTGTGATTAATTTTTTCAAACTCGTAATTGATTTCAAAACTTTTCCTTTCGTAAAATTCTAATTTTTACTCTCCTGGCTAGGGTTAATTGATTCGCTTTCCTTTGATTGGCCTCACTGAATCTTTCCAAAAATAACTTCAAATCCTGTACTTAGACTTAATTGCCCATTGTATGACTCTACTATTTCTTTTATGGCAACATCCATTCTGCTTACAAGATTGATTCTCCTCTCCTTATTTGGATCCTGTTAGTATCCGTTTGAATAAGAATCCCCTGATTAAAGGGGAGTCTTATGCTAATTGGTTCTGATTTGTGATCATGCCCATATTTTTGTTGAATTTGTACTTTACCTTACTCTACTCGTTTTCAAAAATCTATAAATACTCTCTTCTCTTCCTTTGAACACACGAACACAGAAAGCAATCTGAGTTCAAAAAATCATTCTCACTTAAAACTTTCTCCCTCTTTCTGCTACTTGTGCTGCTGTGGACTTTGTTTACTCTACTTTCTTCTGCACTTTTTGTTTCTCTACTGGTATGTCCCAGTTAATTTACATGTCCCAACAATAATGTGTTTCATTACTGCCTACTTCTGTTCATGTCTTCCTCGGTTAATATTTGTTTCTAACATGCTGTAACATGTTTCCCTTCCATTGTAATTCAATGTTTAATTTACAAGTGCATCCTATCAGTTGTTTGTTTTGTATTTGATACTTTATGAATCCCAAACCCTTATATCCCCTTTGTATGCTTTAAGTTATGGTTCAGAAACATGGCAATGCCTGAAATCATCGTCCATGGCTATGAACTGAACCCTTTGGGGTCCTAAGCTTGTCAATTTCCCATCCTCATTCCCTCATTGTGTGTATGCTGCATAACAGCCTTGGCATGCCAGTACTTCTAATTATTGTTCAGGCCATGGCTTGACCTCCAGTAGGTCTTTACTCCCTAAAAGCTTGATAATAGGTTTGTTCAGGGGTGTGCCAGTCTATATTGTGGCTGGGCATGACCACCAACCTGCCTGGGTAGTCCCCCTACCCTTTTCTATTGCACTTACACTCAACTCTTAGAATTTAAGTTCTGCCTCTCTTATGTGAGCCTTGCCTTGGGACCCTGGAGCTCCCTCTGAACTTGGACACATAAGGGCTGGCTCTTCCATACTGCACAACTCAATTTCTATGAATATCTTAGGTGTATGCACTGCCTGGGATTCTTAAAATCTCTTGAATCTCTGAAACACCCTAGATGAGAGAAGGCTTGGAAATTTGGATCTCGGAAGTGGCTCAATCTCATATTATTAGGCATTAAGTCTGAATTAGACTGCTCGGATGTAGCTGAGGTTTTTTGATGTATTTTTTTAATTCTAGTTTATTTCTTTTGGGCTCTAACAATTTGTATAAACTCTGGGGAACTTAGTAAAAAATGGGAGATGGGATTTACTTTCTGTACCAAGGGTAGAGATCCTGCCTATAGGTTAAAATTTTCTTTTATTTCTGAAAACGCACCTAGAGATCCTGCCTATAGGTTTAAATTTTCTTTTATTTCTGCAAACGCACCTAGAACTTTCATTTATGCATATCCGCCTAGAAATCATGCCTATAGGTTTTCAACTTTCATTTGTGCATATCCGCCTAGAAATCATGCCTATAGGTTTTCAACTTTCATCTATGCATATCCGCCTAGAAATCATGCCTATAGATTTTTAAACTTTAATTTCTGCAAAACTCACATCTAGAAATCATGCTCATAGGTTTAATCTTTAATTCCTGCAAAAACGAATAGATGTCCTGCATATAGGTTAGTTCCTAATTGTTCCGCAATTTCATATAAAACATGGTCTACCAAACGACTGCATTCTACAAACGACATTAGGCAAACTATTCGTAGATAAACAATAATAAAAACTGCATGTAGAAGCCATGCATCTAGGATGTTGTTAATGTCTAAAGGGTGTCCAAACATTATTCATATAGAAAGCATGCCTATAGAAAGTTTCGAATCTAAATAGAGATAATACTAGCTGTTAAACTAGTATTGCCTCGCTAAAATCAGTAACCCCTGTTAGTTTGTGCATCTGTTTCTAAAATCAGTATATGTCACACCTAGTTCTAATTCACTTAAGTCAATCAGATCAGTTTTCAAACAACTGCATTCGAGTATGCCTAATGTAGACTTTTCGCCTAAAAATATGCGTTGAACCAGCCCGCTCGTCGCTTTATTTAAATAAGACCGAAATCAGTACGTGTAAGAAATGCTAAACTCTGTGATTTTTGATGATTTATGGAGGCATACTTGAGCCCTGATTGCTTGTCTGTTTCCCCTTCTATTTGCAATTACTTGTTTTGGTTGACGCCTTAGCATTTTATCCTTTGAAACTTCTGAAGCCCCAAGCCCCCTTTCCCTTTAGGATTAGTAGTCCATTTGCCTCTAGGACTGATAGGACTGGGACGGGTAATAGCATGCAATAAGTAAACGATACCATTCCGTGCTTTAATACCTTAACGGGGTGGGAAGGGTAGACATGGAGATGGTGATTACACGATAACACTATGCGTACAACTAGGTACCGGTGTTGGGAGAATGATCCATGTAATGTATAAACCTAGGACCCCCCACCCTCTTTATTAGTTTAATAATCTTCAGATTTTTAAGGCTATTTCAACTTCTGTTTCTTATACGTCTTTCAAGTTGCTTTCACCAATTGTTTGACCCCTTCCCTTTACTTGTGTATCTCTTCAATCACAAAACTGTTTCCTTTCTAAATTTCGGCACTTCTTTTAACCCCTTTTATGCTTCTTGTTTGAATACTTGCTTGTTTATTCGTGTTTTGCATTTAAAGTCACAATTGTAGCATGGCCGGGAACCACACTAGTGGATCTTGAGGGGTGGCTAACACCTTCCCCTCGAGATAATTTCGAGCCCTTACCCAAACTCTGGTTTTCATCTTTAATACTTCTAAAAAGTGTCCTAATGCACTATAATCATTAGGTGGCGACTCTCCAAAGCTAAAAAAAAACAATTCCCAAATGGGAATAGAGTTGTCTTTCCTAAATGTCGTAAACCCGATTTCGCGAGAAAAAGGGGGCGTCGACACATGCTCATGACTCGGAGACCTAGTAACCTTGGCTCTGATACCAACTTGTCACGACCCAAATCCCCGCACTGGTCGTGATGGTGCCTCTCGTGAAGACAAGGCCAGCCAACTAACCCAACTCGTCTCTTTCAAAGTAGTTAAACACAAATGAACAGCAAAATATGACTTAATGATATTAATTGACGAAATTTACAACCCAACACAGCCCAAACCAGGGTTTCACCAGTCATGAGCATCTATCAGAGTACAAATACACTACAAGACCTA
This sequence comes from Nicotiana glauca, assembly GCA_026770625.1. Classification (NCBI taxonomy): domain Eukaryota; kingdom Viridiplantae; phylum Streptophyta; class Magnoliopsida; order Solanales; family Solanaceae; genus Nicotiana; species Nicotiana glauca. The sequence continues at coordinate 43,932 of MU779884.1, read as the reverse complement.
AAATACACAAGCCAGAATAATGAACCAAAAGAGAAGAAAAATAGTGCTGCGAACGCAGGCAGTCACCTCGCTACCCCTATAGCTCTGCCTCTCATTAGCCAAACCCGCTACCGAGTGAACAAATACATGCATCTGCACGCGAGGTGCAGGGAGTAAAGTGAGTACTCCAACTCAGTGAGTAATAAAGTTAAATAGCAACTGAGCAGTAGGAAATCACGTAAAGAAAACCATCATGCTATATAGGAGCAGTGAAAACCCTTGAGATAAAGCAGTGAAGCTATAAAACCTTTAGAAATATCTTAGCTCAGTTTAAAACCTCTTTTGAAAATAACTTTTTTAACAGTTATGCAAATGAATGCAGGAACAAATAGTGCAGATAAGCACAGAAGTCCGCCTCTCAGGCACCACACTCGGTTATCAGATAATACCAGAACAATAGGTGAATATTGCAAGAAGAAGCACAGCAGCATATAATAGCAGACAAATGAAATAAGGTAAACACATCAAACAGTACCGGTACTGCGTTGGCGATCAACATGATCCATATACTGCTGCGGTGTACAACCCTATCCATTTAACGTCGACGACGCTTATTGGGGGTATGTATAGACTCCGGAGGGGCTCCTACAGCCCAAACGTAATATCAAGCCATCTCGTGGCATCAATCAGGCTCTCGGCCTCAATATCAATATAGTACTGCTGCGGCGTGCAACCCTATCCATAAGTATCCTCACAATACAGGCCCTCGGCCTTACTCAGTCAACAAAATCACGTAAGCCACTCGGGCAACAATAAAGTAGGATGCTCAGCCCAAAACATTTTATGAAAATATCATTTCGAGTATTTAAGGAATAATAACTTGGCTGAGTTTTTAAAATAGTGGAAAATACATGACTGAGTTCAAATACATAATTAAATCAGTGAGGAATTATCAACAACAATCCCCGAAGGGTTCAAATAATAGGCACGAAGCCCAAATATAGCAATCAACCCAAAGTATGATGATAACAAGTAATTTCAGTCAAATACGCAGTAAGTTCATCAATCGGGATGTACTGAGTTACAATCCCCAACGGTGCTCCTCCCCACGCTCTCTATCCAACGTGCAAGTCACTTCAATATAGCACTATGATGTGCAAGTTCGGGGTTTCAAACCCTTAAAATATCATTTACAATCATTACTCACCTCGAACCGACGAAATCTCTAGCTTGCGACACCTTTGCCCCTCAAATCGGCCCCACGCGCGTCGAATCTACCTAAAATCAGAGCGAATACATCACAATATGCTAAGGGAACAATACCCAATCGAAAACAATTGAAAAATAACAAGAATCTCGAAATTTCAAAACCCGAGCCCCGGGCCCACTTCTCAAAAAATAGGAAAATTAACATCGTCGAATTCCTTATCTCGCCACGAGTCTATACATATCAAAAACTCTCAATTCGGGCCACAAATGGCCCCTCAAATTCTAATTTAAAGTCTTAAAATTCCAAGCCCTAGTTTCTTCCAATTTAGCCAAATTACAAGAATTTCAAGGATAATTCCATAATATAATCGTGTTTTTCACTCATAAAACTTACCTCCAGTCAATCTCCCTCGAATACCTCTTCAAATGCCCCCAAGATGCTAAAAAATGGTAGAAAATGGGTTTGGGTTTGCGGATAAAATGTTATTTTAAACCCTTCTGCCCAGGCCTCATTTTCGCTTTTGCGATACATTTACCGCTTCTGGGGTTCTTTTCCCGCTTCTGCGGAATTCATTAAACCGGCCTAAGCCGCATCTCCGAGCATCTTTCGCATCTGTGATTCCACAGATGCGGTCCTATTAGCCGCTTCTGCGGTCCAGCTCGCCTGCCCCCTTTTCGCTTCTGCGATGAACAACTCGCATCTGCGGCGCTGCATCTGCGGTTGGTGGACCGCAGATGCGAAAATACCAGAAGCACAGATTCTTCAGCTGCAACAAAATTTCAACTTCTCCGATAACCATCCGAAATCACCCCGAGGTCCCCGGGACATCAACCAAAAGCACAGACACATCCCCAAACATCATCCAAACTTGTTCCAATTGTCAAAACACCTCAAACGACAACAAAACCATCAGATCACATCGAATTCTAGCCTAAGTTCTTCTAAAACTTCCGAAACACGCATTCGATCAAAACCCGACCAAAACACCTCCGAATGACCTGAAATTGTGCACACATATCCAAAATCACCTAACGAAGATACAACAACTCTCGGAATCCCATTTCGACCTTCGGATCAAAATCTCACATATCAACCGGAATTCGCCAAAATACTAACTACGCCAATTCAAGCCTAATTCTACACCGGACTTCCAAAATCAATTTCGATCACACTCCTAAGTCACAAACCAACCCCCAAAGCTGACCGAATCACCGGAAATCGCATCTGAGCCTTATAACTCATAAGTCAACCTCCGGTTGACTTTTCCAAACCAAACCTTTCTTAAAGAGACTAAGTGTCTCCTTTCCTACCAAAACCAATCTAAATCAACTCTAACACACCAAATACTGATAATGAAATATGAAGAAGCATAAAATGGGAGAAACGGGGTGGTAATTCATGAGACTACGGGTCGGGTCGTCACAGTTGTGTACAATGAGTATATTGCTAATCGCCGAAAATTAGGTTTGTTCTTGAACAAAGACAACGGATTTTGGGGCTGAGCAACTTGATTTTCTGTTAATATATTTTAATGTATTTTCAACGTACCACGCTGTATTTTCATGTATTTCATTGCATTCATTGTCCTTTTTTTCATTGTAATTCAATGTATCTCATTGTATTCCATGAATTTCATTGTATTCACTGTCTTTTTTCTCATTGTATTTCAATGTATCCCGCTGTATTCTATGTATTTTATTGTATTCATTGTCTCGCTATATGCCATGAATATATTCATATATTTTTTTAATTAATATAATTTATGTATTTAGATGTATTATATAATTTCTCTAAAGATTGCTATATTTTTGGGATATTTTTCGGTTGAGAATCTTTTTTATAACTGAAAATACAAATTGTGTGTGTTATAATTGAGTTTGTTAAGTTATATTATAAGTCTATTATGTTAATTGATTTACTTTCCATTTTAAAAACAGTGTAATCCCTTATTTTACATCGTGAATACAGTCGAATATAATAATCTGTCCAGTTGTAATCTCATATTTTACTCCATGAATACAGTCGAATACACTCGAATACAACAACTGATTAGCTGGACTTCCCTGATTCACGCCTATTTTTGCTATTGTATTCATAAATACAATAACTTAAATACATCAAATACATCTTATAACCATATAAAAGGTATATATAATCTGTAATATAGCAAATGGTATCTATAGATGACTAATTACTACTAAAAGGTAGTGCTTTATGAAAATTTATATATAATTAGAGTTCATAAAAATTATAAGTAGAATAAGTAATTAGAGTCAATTAAAATTACCTTATCTTTATGATTGTTATTTAATGTAATGCATATTAAATATATATTTTAAGTTATACTTTCTTAGCGACGGAGCTAGAAATTCATATAAGAGGATTGAAAAATACTTCAATTTTTTTTTTATTTCGGATTGAACTTGTGAGCTAAGATAACTTGGGGTGTTTTTCAATCCTTTTATATGAAAAACTCGGATTGAACTTGTGAGCTAAGAGAATAGAGTTCATTAATTTCTTAGCTTGCAAGTTCAATCCGAGTTTTTCATATAAGAGAATTGAAAAACACCCCAAGTTATCTTAGCTCACAAGTTCAATCACGAAAAAAAAGGGTTGGGGTGTTTGTCAATCCTCTTATATGAATTTTAATGAACTCTAATTATAATTTATAATAGGTATTACATCATATAAGTTATTGCTAAAACCATAAAAAAAATATCAATAAAAAAGTATTGAATTGAGGAGGAAATTAAAAATTCAAGAGCAAAAAGGTATTGTGTAGGATAAAGGGGGGAGAATGATTATTGTTCAAAGTTGAGGGGACAGTTTGATTTTTAAAACAAAGTTGGGGAGGGTAAATGATTTTCACCCTTATATACTTGTCTCTCAATGAATTTATCGTTTCTAGTAGAATTTTATTTTAATTAGTCCTGAGTTACTTTCCACCCATTGTTTCATACCGAAATTATTTGGATATACAATAGTTTAACTTTTTTGTCCTATTCAAAATCACTGTTTTGAGGAGGATTATATAGTGTAAGCTGGCAAGGTACTCCCTTAGTAAAATTACATATATAAATCACAATAATTAAAATTTTAAAATGTTAAAAAGAATATGAAAAAAATCACGATGTAAAAACTTTTTAACTGTCGAATTATGAACTGCATCACATAATTGAAAGAGTGCAAGTAATACAGTTTAGATATCATCGACGGTACATTTGCGCTGATGCGCAGGGAGCGTAATTAAGGCTAAAAGATATTCTTTTTTTTTATATTTGTCATAAGTTAAATAAATTTATAAGAGGTGAAAACATGAACAATATTGAAACTAACATAAATTTTTAAATTGAATTATAAGAGGTAAAATATGAAGAACATTGGTGGTTACCCTATAAGCGGATAACAATTAAATTTGTACGGTTTTAAGGATATGTAGATTGATTCAACACAAATAATCAAGAATGTTAGATAAATGAGCTAAAGATAAAATGAATAATAAAATCAATTGTGATGTTATGACCAGGCTCGTGTTTAGGCTGGACAATAGTTTTGCCATCGATCGGACCTTCGGTTCCAAGCCAATTGTGTATGAAGAACAACAATAAAATAACAACTTTGCAATAGCTAGAAAGCAAAAAATAAATTTGCATTGCCTTGCTTTACATGTTACAATATATGTTATCTAAAAAAATTCTATTTATATAGTAGGAGAGTTTCACCCCTAGTAAAAGTCTAGAGAGGTAAAAATCATCCTCTCTCGTTAATTACTTATCCGTAACCGCCATAGAGTAAGATTCGTACCATGATATCTGGTTGGTTCCGGATATCACATTGTTTGTCACCTACAACCATTCATTGCGCTTCCCAGAGTCTCAAAACTCGTCCCAAGTCCGGGATGCGTTGTCTTATCAGGTCCGATGGCGAGTACTCCGCTCGGGCCTTAATACAAAGAGTTCCCAGCTTCGATTTTGATCTCATATATTTATACTCTTACTTCGTTTGATCCACCGGGGAATCGAAGTGTGCGTTATCCCTGATGTTACTCGTATAAAGATAGTCATCTCGTTTCCCAGATAGTAGTTTTGCCGAAACAATCAGAAATGATAGATGAATCCTGGTTCCTTCCTTCATACGTTACGACCAAGGTGACGGATAAGCCAAAACGTCCCATCAGTCGCGTCGTTAAGACTACGGACACGTGTAATTGATCGGCTAGTTGTCTTCGAATACTAAATTTCACGTATTGATTGCATTTTTCCCTATAAAAGCTTCTACCTTTTATACTTTTTTCACTTTTTGATCCTAGCTTTTACCTTCGAATTTTCTAGATGCTTTCAACTTCTTCAAATCTTCATATCTTCATCTCTGATCTTCAAATCTTCATATTCTTAGATTTCTAACCTAAATCTTCATTTCTGTATCCCACCTTCAAAATCTCACTTACCAACCGAAATTCGCCAAAATACTAACTTCGCCAATTCAAGCCTAATTCTACACCGGGCCTCCAAAACCACTTCCGATGACACTCATAAGTCACAAATCATCCCTCGAAGCTAACCGAAACATCGGAAATCACATCCGAGCCCTCTAACGCATAAGTCAACATCTGGTTGACTTTTCCAATAAGCCTTCCTTAAAGAGACTAAGTGTCTCATTTCCTTCAAAAATCAATCCAAACCAACTCGATCACACAGTACACTAATAAAGAAGCATAAAATGGGGAAAACAGAGCGGTAACATGAGACGACGGGTAGGGTCGTCACATCCTCCCCAACTTAAAAAAAAGCTCGTCCTCGAGCGAGTCAAGAAACATACCTGAAGCCTCAAATATGTGAGGTTATCTACTCCGCATCTCCTGCTTGGTCTCCCAGGTAGCCCCCTCCACGGGCCGACCTCTCCACTGCACCTTCACTGAAGCTATGTCCTTTGATCTCAATTTCCAAACCTGATGCTCCAAAATGGCTACTGGCTCTATATCATAAGTCAAATAACCCTCCAAGTGTACCGTACTGAAATCCAGAACATGGGACGGGTCTCCAATACACTTCCAGAGCATAGAAACATGAAAAACTGGATGCACGCTCGACAATCTGGGTGGCAAGGCAAGCTCATAAGCCACCTCCCCAATCCTCCAAAGTACCTCAAAAAGCCCAATGAACCGCGGACTCAATTTCCCCTTCTTTCCGAACCTCATAACACCCTTTGTGGGTGAAACCTTCGACAGGACCTTCTCACTAACCATGTAGAATACATCTCGAACCTTCCTGTCCGCATAACTCTTCTATCTCGAGTGCGTTGTACGGAGTCTCCCCTGAATCACCTTCACCTTCTCTAATGCATCCTGGACCAAATCTGTTCCCAATAGTCTAACCTCATCGGGCTTGAACCAACCAACTGGAGATCTACACCATCTCCCATACAAAGCCTCATACGAAGCTATTAGCATATCCTCTAATATCTGAATGGTGCGCTCGGACTGCCTGTCTGTCTGAAGGTGAAAAGTTGTGCTCAATTGCACCTAAGTGCCCAACTCTCGTGAACAGTCTTCCAAAACTGGGAAGTAAACTGAGTGCCCCGATCTGATATGATGGATACTGGGACACCATGAAATCGAACAATCTCCTGAAGATATAACTTTGCCAGCCGCTCCAAAGAATAAGTAGTACAGATAGGAATGAAGTGCATGGACTTGGTTAGCCTGTCTACAATTACCCAAATAGCATCGAACTTCTTCAAAGTCCATGGGAGTTCGGTAATAAAATCCATAGTGATCCTCTCCCACTTCCACTCGGGAATAACCATCTGCTGATGCAAGCCATCCGGTCTCTGATGCTCATATTTCACCTGCTGACAATTGAGACCCCGAGCTACAAACTCCACAATATCTTTCTTTATCCTCCGCCACCAATAGTGTTGTCTAAGATCCTAATACATCTTCGCGGCACCCGGATGAATGGAATACCGCGAGCTATGGGCCTCCTCCAATATCAACTCCTGAAGCCTATCCACATTGGGCACACAAATCCGGCCTTGCATCCTCAACACACCATCATCACCAATGGTCACGTCTCTGGCATCATCATGCTGAACCCTATCCTTAAGGACAAGCAAATGCGGATCATCATACTGGTGCTCACTGATGTGGTGATATAAAGAAGATCGAGAAATCACACAAGTCAACACCCTACTAGGCTCCGAAATATCTAATCTCACAAACCGATTGGCCAAGGCCTGAACATCAACTGCAAATGGCCTTTCCTCAACTGGAATATATGCCAAGCTCCCCATGCTCACTGCCTTTCGGCTCAACGCATCGGCCACTACATTGGCCTTTCCCGAATGATACAGAATAGAAATATCATAATCCTTAAGCAACTAAAGCCACCTCCGCTGCCTCAAATTAAGGTCCTTTTACTTGAACAGATGCTGAAGACTGCAATGATCAGTGAATACCTCACATGATACGCCATACAAGTAGTGCCTCCAAATCTTCAATGCATGAACTATAGTTGCCAACTCCAAATCATGAACAGGGTAGTTCTTCTCATGGATCTTCAACTGACGAGAAGAATAAGCAATAACTCTACCCTCCTGCATCAATACACAGCCAATCCTAACTTGCGAAACATCACAATATACAGTATATGAACCTGAAGCTGATGGCAAAACTAATACTGGAGCTGTGGTCAAAGCTATCTTGAGCTTCTAAAAGCTCTCCTCGCATTCGTCCGACCATACAAACGGATCACCCTTCTGAGTCAACTTGGTCAAGGGCGAAGCAATAGAGGAGAAACCTAGAATAAACCGGCGATAATAACCCGCCAAACCAAGGAAGCTACGAATCTCTGTGGATGAAGACGGTCTAGGCCAACTCTGAACCGCCTCTATCTTCTTTGGATCGACCTGAATACCCACGCTGGACACCACGTGTCCCAAGAAAGCCACTGAACCGAGCCAAAACTCACACTTGGATAAATTTGCATAAAGCCTCTCCTCCCCCAATCTCTGCAATACCACTCGCAAATGCTCTGTGTGCTCCTCCTGACTACGCGAATATTCCAGAATATCATCAATGAACACGATAACAAACGAGTCCAGATAAGGCCAAAATATACTGTTCATCAGATGCATGAACGTTGCTGGGGCATTGGTCAGCCCGAAAGACATGACAAGAAACTCATAGTGACCATATCTAGTCCTGAAAGCAGGCTTAAGAATATCTGAATCCCTGATCTTCAACTGGTGATAACCCGAACAGAGATCAATCTTGGAAAACACCCTCGCTCTCTAAAGCTAGTCGAACAAATCATCAATACGAGGCAGGGGATACTTGCTCTTAATTGATACCTTGTTCAATTGCCAAGAATCGATGCACATCCTCATTGTGACATCCTTCTTCTTCACAAACAGAACTGGCGCACCCCATGGTGACACACTCGGCTGAATGAACCCCTTATCTAGGAGTTCCTGAAGCTGCTCCTTCAATTCTTTCAACTCCGCTGGTTCCATACGATATGGCAGAATAGAGATGGGATGAGTGCCCGACACCAGGTCAATACCAAAATCAATATCCCTGTCTAGTGGCATGCCCAGCAGGTCTGCAGGAAATACATCGCAAAATCCCTCACAACTGGAACAGAATCAACGCTAGGAGTCTCAGCTCCAACATCCCACACAAAGGCTAAATATGATAGATAACCCTTCCCAACCATATGTTGGGCCTTCAAGAAAGATATCACTATACTCGAAACATAACCAGTCATACCACGCCACTCGATCCGCGGCACACCCGACATAGCCAAAGTGATTGTCTTAGCATGACAGTCTAGAATAGCATGACACAAAGATAACCAATCCATGCCTAAAATAACATCAAAGTCCACCATGCTCAATAGCAATAGAACAAATTGGGTCTCCAGACCCCTAATAGTTACAACCCATGACCGGTACACACGGTCCACAACAACACTATCGCCCATCCGGGGTAGACACATGAACATGTAAGGTAAGAGACTCCTGGGGCGTACCCAAATAATAAGCAAAATATGAAGACACATATGAAAAGGTGTAATCGGGATCAAATAATATGGAGGCATCTCGGTGGCAGACTAAAACAATACCTGTGATGACAGCGTCTGAAGCAATAGCATCTATCCTGCCTGGAATAGCATAAAAATGAGCCTGGCTACTGCCTAATCGACCACCACCTCTGGGGCGACCCCTGGCTGTCTGACATCCACCCCTAGCTGGCTGGGCGGGTGATAAAGTAACTGGTGCAGAAGTCGAGGGCTGATCCCTCTGCTGAGACTGACCATCACGAAGTCGAGGACACTGCCTCCTCATATGCCAAAACTCTCTGCACTCATAACAACTACCTGGTGATAGAGATGGGGACTGAAGGGAACCCCTCGCGCCGGAGTGACTAGTAGATGCACTCGGTATAGAAGAACCCTAAGTTTATGGGGCATGAGATGAACTTTGAGCTGGGAGAGCGCTGAGTGAAGACTAGCCCTACTGAGACGCAGGATGACCACGGTCTGAAGATGCCCCACGATACTCGGGATGGGCCAACTGAGCAGGCCTGAAAGAACGTCCCCTACCATGCTGGAAATGGCCCCTAGTCATAGCACCACTAAAATTGCCCGATCCTCGAGGCCTCTTGGCCTCCCTCTCCTCTCGCTCTATACGGCGAACCGTCTCAATCTCACGAGCGATATCAACCACCTCCTCGAACGTAGCACCCAACAATCTCTCTCTAGTCATAAGAATACGAATATAGTAGTTGAGGCCGTCCACAAACATCATGATCCTCTCACGATCTGTCGGAATCATCCATACAGCATGACGTGCCAACTGTGAAAACCTCATCTCATACTGGGTCACGGTCATATCCCCCTGCGTCAACCACTCAAACTGTCTACATAGCTCCTCTCTGCAGGACTGCGTTACATACTTCTCCAGGAATAGAGCGGAGAACTGCTGCCAAGAAAGGGGTGCTGCACCGACAGGCCTACGCCTCTCAAACTCCTCCCACCAAGTAAAAGCAACCGCCAAGAACTGGAAAGTGGTAAATGCCACACCACTAGACTTGAGAATCCCCGTTGTACGGAGCATCCGCTGACACTTATCCAGAAAACCCTGGGCATCCTCGCCCTCAGTGCCATTAAATACCGGAGGCTGGAGCCTACCAAACCTCTCAAGATGGCGCTGTTTATCGTCCGACATAGCTGGAACTACGAACTCCTGAACTAGTGCATCCAGTTGAGCTGGAGGTACTCCCTGCGTCTGAAATCCCTGCACTACCTGCTCAGGTGTGCGTGCAGCGGGGGTCTGATTGCCTCCCCCGGTCTGTGAAGTAGCTGCTGCTGTAGTGGCTGAAACTGCTTGAGCCAGGCCAGTGCAAACTGATAAGATTTGTGCCAAGTCCTCCTGAAGACCCGGAATCACGATAGGCACAGTTGGTGCCTGAACAGGTGCTGCTGGAGTATCCACAGCTGGAGTCTGGTCTGGAGCTGGGGCAACTGGTGGATCAACAGGTGCTGCCCCGGCTGCTCTACCTCTACCACGACCACGACCGCACCCACAGCCTCTGGTGGCCTCAGTGGGTGGTACTGGGGGTCGTTTGTCTCGTCCGGTAGCGCGAGTCCTCAGCATCTGTGAGAGAATAGAATAAAGAGAAGTTTAGTACTCGAATCAACAAGTTCGAATGATAAGAATTTCAAGAAGACGAAGTTTTTCCTAAAGTCTCTGTAGCCTCTCGAGGATAAATACAGACGTCTCTGTACCGATCTGCGAGACTCTACTAAATCGGATCATGACTTGCGAGACCAAGTAACCTAGGCTCTAATACCAACTTGTCACGGCCCCAACCCCGGTTGTGATGGCATCCAACACACTGCTAGGCAAGCCCGACCATTTAACAAACTTAACCCATTCCTTGCACAGTTCATGATTAATTAACACAGATAATTTACTAAGTCATAATACTTTGAAATCTGAAACAAGAGTTAAACATGCGGAATTCGAACAATAACCCAACAACATAGCCCAGAGGAACAGGTGTCACAAGTCTGAGCCTCTAATACAGGTTTATCAACCTAATGCATAGCAATCTAGGGAATATGAAATAAAATAAAGGATAGAAGGGAGAGATCAGGGCTGCGGACGCCATTGCAGCTACCTCGATGCTGCCGGATATGTGCTGCTCAACAGAGAATCCTCACTCAGCCTCAGATGCACCTAGATCTGCATGCAAGGTGCAGGGAGTAATGTGAGTACTCCGACCCAGTGAGTAATAAACATAAATAAAGACTGAGAATAAGAAATCATTGAAAAACACAAAGTAATCTATACTGCGGCAGTTAAATCAAGTAGAATGAAATCAATAAAACAATGAAATCTAAATGTCGAATAGCTACGGCAAATAAGTAACTAAGCGACCGATATAGAAAGATAATCAGCACATAATATGGTACCCTCTAGTACCCGTTGCGACGTGCAGCCCAATCCATTTATTTATCGTCGACGGCGCTCACTGGGGGTGTGCAGACTCCGGGAGGGGCCCCTTACGGCCCAAGCGCAATATCAAGCCATCTCGTGGCATCAACTAGGCCCTCGGCCTCATATCAATATCAATATAATATTGCTGCAGCGCGCAGCCCAATCCCATACTCAGTACAGAAATTATATAAGCCCCTCGGGCCATAATAATATAACAATTCTCAGCCAAAACATCATTAGAAATATCATTTAATTTTTGAAATCTGGGTAAAAATGTCTGAATTTATAAAACAGTATTAAATAGTAGGACTAAGTTCAAATAATGTGTCAAAATGGTGAGAAACCAGTAGTAGCGGTCCCCGGAGGGTTCAAACAGTTGGCACGAAGCCCAAATATGATGATAACAAGTAAATTCATCAATAGGGACATATCAATTCACAATCCCCAACGGTGCTCTACCCCACGCTAGCTATGCGGTGTGCTAGTCACCTCAATATAGCAATATAATGTGTAAATCCGGGGTTTCAAACCCTCAGGACATCATTTACAACTATTACTCACCTCAAGCCGACCAAAACTCTAGCTCGCTATGCCCTTGCCTCTCAAATTGGCCTCTTCTCTTGTCGAATCTAACAAAACCACAACGAATACGTTACAATAGGCTAAGGGAACAAAACCCAGCAAAAACTATCGAAAAATATCAAAAATCTCGAAATTTGAAAAACTCGAGCCCCAGACCCACTTCTCGAAACTCAAAAATTTTCACATCATTAGACTCCTTATCTCCCCACGAGTTTATACATATCAAAAACACAAGAATCGGAGTTCAATTGGCCCTTCAAATCCTTAATTTTTGCTCTCTTAAGTTCAAGCCCTAAACCACCATTTTTAGTCCATTAATTTCCTTAAATTTCAGTGCTAATTCATGAAATAACACCATATAATCGTGTTTTAGGTCCAAAATCCTTACCTTATCGAAGCTCCTTGAAAACCCTCTCCAAAATCGCCCAAAAATCACCAAGTCTGAAGTTAAAATGAATAGACCCTTCAAAATTCACGAAGAAGATCCTTAAATACCTCTGCTCAGTCATAACCGCATCTGCGGCTCCAAACCCGCTTCTGCGGTACCGCTCCTGCGGTAAATCTTCTGCATCTGCGGAATTCTTTAAAATTCCAAAGATCCGCATCTGCGGCCCAGTGGTCATATCTGCGACTCCGCAGATGTGGTTCCATACCGCACCTGCACTTCCTACCTTTCCTCTACCCTTCCGCTTCTGCGACCCTCAGACCTGCATTTGCGATACCGCACCTGCGGTTCCCCAACTGCAGGTGCAAAAATACCAGCAACAGTAAAATCTGAACTTGCACAAGTCCAAAACTCTTCCCGTTAGCCATCCAAAATCACCCTGAGGCCCCCGGGTCCTCAACCAAAAGCACCAATACATCTTAAAACATCATTCAAACTTGTCACAATCATCAAAATACCTCAAACAACACCAAAACTATCCAATTATATCGAATTCAAGCCTAAGTTCTTCTAAAACTTCCGAAATACGCATTTGATCAAAAACACTATCAAATCACCTCTGAATGACCTGAAATTTTACACACACATCCCAAATCACATAACGAAGCTGTAGCAACTCTCAGAATTCTATTCCGATCCTCTGATCAAAATCTCACCTATCAACCAGAATTCGCCAAAATACTAACTTCACCAATTCAAGCCTAATTCTACAACAGGCCTCCAAAACCACTTCCTATCACACTCCTAAGTCACAAATCATCCCTCGAAGCTAACCGAAACATCAGAAATCACATCCGAGCCCTGTAACGCATAAGTCAACATCTGGTTGACTTTTCCAAACTAAGCCTTCCTTAAAGAGACTAAGTATCTCATTTACTTCAAAAATCAATCCAAACCAACTCGATCACACAAGACACTGATAATGAAGCATGAAGAAGTAGAAATTGGGTGAAACGGAGCGGTAACTCATAAGACGACAGGTCGGATCGTCACAGATTTCCCTATTTGTTCTTCGAACATCCGGTTTACTAGGCATAGATAGGTGGCACCGGCATTTTTTAATCTGAACGGTATTACAGTATCACAGTAAGTACCGAATTTAGTGCTAAAAGAAATTTTACTTGATCACCTAGGTCCATCCAAATTTGGTTGTACCCAGAATAGGCATAGATAAAAGTGAGTGTCTCGTGTCCGTCCATCGCATCAATCATCCAATCAATGTTAGGTAAATGGAAAGAATCCTTGGGGCATGCCTTGTTTAGATCTTTGTAATCTAAACACATTCTTAGCTTATTCTCTTTTTTAGGCACTACTACTATGTTAGCTAACTAGTATGGTTACTTAACCTCCCTAATGGATCCTATTTTAAGTAGTTTAGATACCTCGTCCTTGATGAATGCATGTTTGACCACAGACTACGGCCTCATTTTCTGTTTAACCAGATGGAACTTCGGGTCTAAACTCATCTTATGAGTGGTTACCTCCGGAGGGATTCCTGGCATGTCAAGATGGGACCAAGACAAACAATCTATGTTAGATTTAAGAAAATTAATGAGTTTTTCTCTGGGCACGGGGGTTACAATCTATGTTAGATTTAAGAAAATTAATGAGTTTTTCTCTGAGCCTGGGGGTTAACCACGTGCCCAGATATACCATTCGATCTGGTAGGTGTTCGATCAATGTGACTTGCTCCAACTCTTTGATCGTCGATTTGGTTGTGTCGGTATCATCTGGAGCGATGAACGATCTCGAAACTCCATAAACATCCTCCTTTTCTAATCCCCGTTCCTTTGGTCCGGTCGAGACCGACATCGGTGGTTGCTATTTAACTTCGTGCTTTCTGGTCGGCTCTATGTTCCTTAATGTCGAGACAGCGGGCACCGGGAGTACTTTGTCGACTGCGAACATCTCCTTTGCAGCCGGCTGTTCTCTGTAAACCGTCTTGATTCCTCTTGGTGTAGGGAATTTCAATGCTTGGTGTAAGGTCGAAGGTACCGCCCTTATGTTGTGAATCCATGGCCTTTCGAATAGAGCATTATATCTCATTTCCTATTCGATCACGTAAACTTTATCTCTTGGATTGTCCTGGCGGTAAATCTGTTCAACACCTGGACTGATAGCACTATTTGATCCTGTAACTCCAATTGCTCTACCACCCTTGATCTAATGATGTTGGTCGAGCTACCTGGATACATACATTTAACTCAAGATTTACTAATAAGTACAGATATTACTAGTGCATTATTATAAAGTTGTACGATTCCCTCGGAATCCTCGTCACTGAACGAAATGGTTCCCTCCGGTACATAATCTCGGGTGAAATTTTCCCTCGTGATGGATACTTTAGTGCGCTTTATCATTGGCCCTTGGGTGACATCGACCCCTCCAATGATCGAGTTGATGGCGTGCTGAGGTTCCTCTTGTTCAGTTTGTTTATTGGCATCTATTCCTGAAGTGGTTTTTGGCTCGATCACTCAGAAATTCTCGGAGGTGCCCATTATTAAACAACCGGGAAACTTCTTCTCTCAATTATCAGAAATCCTCGGTCCGGTGGCCATGAGTGCCATCATACTTACATATCAAGTTAGGATCTCTCTAGGTAGGGTCGGACTGCAATGGTCGAGGCCACTTTGTTTTCTTGATGCGCCTGATGGCTAATACGATGTTGGCAGCATCAAAGTTGAAGTTATACACTGATAATCTTGGTGCTTCCCTTCCCCCGAGCGGCCTGTTGAAACTATTTTTGCTAATCAGGCCTCGGCTATTGGGCCCTCAATCGCTTTTCTTTTTGTTCCTTTTGGGGTGACGCCCGGACTCATTTCTCCTCTGATCCGTGCTTAATGGTTGGTACCAATCTCAGACCGGCCTTGATTCATGGTCGATGACTCCCTTAGACCCGTCATCGGCTTTGATGGGATAAACTAACCCAGAAGAGGCTCCAAGTTGGTCGTCCTCGACTCTGATTTTTGACCGATACCTGTTGTAGACGTCAGCCCAAGTTACCGCCGGGTTCTCTACCAAATTTTATTTTAGCTGCTTCCAAACCAAGGAGCTTCTAGGGTTAAGACCTTGAGTAAATGCTTGAATATCCCAATCATATACAACCAGAGGCAGGTCCATCCGTTCCATTTGAAACCTTGAAACGAACTTCCTGAGCATCTCGTTATCTCTTTATTTAGCCTTGAAAAGGTCCAATTTTCTGGTCACGACCTTAATGGCCCTGACATGAGCCTTTACCAAGGCATCTGCAAGTATAGCAAACGATTCAATGGAATTGGGGGTAAGTTGGGGTAACATATCATTGCTCCTTTTGACAGAGTCTCCCTGAACTTCTTTACAATCACCGACTCGATTTCATCATCCTCCAAGTCGTTTCCATTGATGGCGCATGTGTAGGAGGTCACATGCTCATTTGGATCCATGGTTTCGTTATATTTCCGAATATCGGGCATATGAAACCTCTTCGGGATCGACTTTGGTGTCGCACTCGGAGGGAAAGGTTTTAGAAACATTTCTTGGAATCCGGTCCTTTACAATATTGGAGGTTCTCCCAGGATTTGATCGACCATGGAATTATATGTCTCCACCTTCTTTTCGTTGGTCTTAATTTTCATCTCACCTGATTCAACACGCTTCGTCAATGCTTCAAGCATTTTCATTATCTCGGGATTGACCCCGGGCTCAGCTTCACCCGACCTCTCGGTGGTTTGTTCATTTCTTCGGGTGTTCTCCCGGGGTCGTTTGGGCTCAATTCTGCCAGGGGTGTGGCCTTGATTTTGTAGTTGCACTATCACCGTATGTTGAGCCTGCAACATTTCTAAGATTAGTTGCAGGCTTACCCATCGCCTTCGCCCTCAGGCGTTTCATGAACTTTTTGTCGGGGACCTCTATGAACGTTATTTTCGGGGTCAGTTAGTAGGTTGACATCGATAGCAACCTGTGAATTGGCGTCGATCGGATCGGCAACTGGGACTCTGTTGGGATCAGCAGGGGGCACCTCATTGCTAGGGACCTGATTGTTGTTTTCGCCATGATGGCCAGACTTAGTCTCAACGTTCAAGTGGACAGATTAAGAATTTGACATTTTTAAGCTGACCTGAAATTGAGTCTTTTGAATAACAAGCATGAAATAGAGTGTGTTATGGAGATTTGTATCAAACCACCACTATTATCCTTAACTTCACAATGGACGCCAAATTGTACTCTATAAGCGAATAACAATTAAATTTGTAAGAGGTTTTAAGAATATGTGGATTGATTCAACACAAATAAGCAAGAATGTCAGATAAATGAGTTAAAGATAAAAATTAATAATTAAACTAATTGTGAAGTTACGGACTGGCTCGTATTTAGGCTGGACAGTAGTTTTGCCCTCGATCGTACCCTCGGTTCCAAGCCAATTGTGTATGAAGAACAACAACAAAATAAGAAGTTTGCAATAGCTAGAAAGCAGGAAATGAATTTGTATTGCCTTAGTTCATGTGTTACAATATATGTTATCAAAGAAAAAACTTCCCCTAGTAGGAGAGTTTCATCCCTAGTATAAGGTAAAAATCCTCCTCTCTTGTTAATTACTTATCCGTAACCGCCATCGAGCAAGATCTGCACCGTGATATCCAGTTGGTTCCGGATATCACGATCCTCTATCTGTCGCCTACAACCATTCATTGCGCTTCCCAAAGTCTTAGAACATGTCCCGAGTCCGAGGTGCGTCGCCTTATCAGGTCCGATGGCGAGCACTCTGTTCGGGCCTTGATACAAAGAGTTCCCAACTTTGATTTCGATCTCATATATTTATACTCTTACTTCGTTTGATCCACCGGAAATTCGGGGGGAGGGGAGGGGAGTGTTAGCCCTGATTTCACCCTTATACAATTGGATGGCGAGGCACCTATTATTCTTTTTGGTTTCGGGGAGGGGGGGGGGGGGGGGGCTGCAACTATGCAGATTTTTTTACACAAGGAAAAAAAAAA
>MU779884.1:13208-24906 GCA_026770625.1 Nicotiana glauca | reverse complement strand
GGGGGGAGGGCTGCAACTATGCAGATTATTTTACACAAGGAAAAAAAAAACAATTTGGCGAGGAGTAAAGCAGGGTGGTAGCGAGCGGCACATGTAGCCTTTTTGTTATAAATTCATTTTTCACACGAAATATAAACATATATGTGAAGATTTACTAAACTTTATCAAATATAAAATTAAAACTTATAATTTTTACAGTATAATTAGTAAATATAATATAAAACACATTGAATCTAAATACAGAATCCACCCTATGAGATCTGAGCTCCATAAAATGCTTCCGGTCATGGAGAGCCTGCTTCACACCTGGATATATGTTCCAACTTTTCCTTTTAAAGTAATATTAATACTCTACTTACTTTTAGGAAAAACGAGTAGAAAAAAGAAAAAAAACTAATGCATAGATGTAGATTGCATCTACTACTATATAGTTGTAAGGAAATATCTATAGTTAATAAACATTCCTTCATTTGTCCTACAGCAAGGAACCATGCACATGTTTCCTTTCCCTCGTACCAGCATATATAGATGTTCCACAGGTATGTTTGCCGGGACTTTGTCACCCAATTACTTATAAAAATGGATAAGAATGGAAGAAATACCATTAATCATCTTAAGAAAAGGCACATGACTTAATTTGTGATCCATAGAATGTTAACGTTGCTTGAAGATAAGAATAGAGAAAGTCAAACATGTAGTTGAATTTAGTTTTAGGTACATAATTAAACTGTGGGATATGGTAAGTTACTGATGACTTGTGTGTACACATATCTTTATTTAGTATACATAAGACAAGATGAATCTGTTAAAGTAGAACTATACATACAATTGAATTGTTTAGCCAAAGAATGGGAAAAAATCAAGTTAAATTTGAAAGTTGGGACATGTAAGACTCTACGAAGAACAAATTAAATAATCCACCAAAAAGATGAAGATCATCCTTAAATTTTGTTACGTTAATTACTTTGCAACCATTAAGCAAGGTAACTGTTTGACCAAAAAGTGTTAAGTTCTTTGTTAAACTAATTAATAAGAATATTGAGGTCTTAACCAAAAATAATTAACTCTAGATTAAACATTAAAGTAAATTGAATAAGAGAATAAAATATAGTCAAGCTCATGAACATTCGGTATTTATAGAAGATACCAAATATAAATAATTGCTTACATTCGTCATGTATTGTCCTGCAATACATGAAAATAAAGGAGGAACAGAGGGAAAGTCATTGATAGTTGCAAGATCTATCTTTTTTGTCTCTAGAAAAATGATTACAAAGATTTATCGCCCCCATCTGTACCTCTTTGCATTTTCCTATTATAGTATTCTCTAGTTCTTCTGCCTCTTTCTTCTGTCTGATTTCTTTTCTCCCCCTCCTATTTATATAACAATTATATCCTTTTATCCAACGGTTCTTAGACAAAAGGCCTTAGTCTGTTCATTGTGCATTGGGTCGTCCCCCTTAAATGTCATGACATATGCTTCGCCATATGATTTTTTAGATAGTTCAATCTCGGCAGCGGCCGAGATACTCGTTGTTATGACGTCTTATGAATACGGCCGTGGCTCAGTCGACTCCTTGCCATTATTTTTAGGATGAACCACGCGTAATCAGATTTTGACCTATACAGTAACGATATAATAGAGATAATAAATAAGAAATTATATGTTTGTAAGTAGTGATTTTGTTTCACGTCATATGATCAGTTTCTCTCGAACTAATAATTAAAGACTAACCGCTGACTTATTACATTTGCGTTTACAATTAAGTACCTTCTGGTAATTAATTACTTGAGCATATATGCTGCAGCAGTGCAAATGGGCAATCAACTGACTGTATTGTTTCTTAGTCAAGCTTTGCATGTTCACATTCTCTTTTAACTTTCTTATTTCCAAAACTTGCTTCAGAATTTCTATTTAATTTGTTGTCTTTGCACATGAGTTGTTTTTTTTCCCTCTCACAGTAATAGCAAACCAGAAGAGTTTTCTTAGAATTGAAATTGGTTTTCACTGTATATGTTAACTTTTTGTCCACAATTCATTGAACCAAAGTCCATTATATTGTCCATTATCAGAGACGGATTTACGTGGAGGGGATGTGGTACATTGTGATGACCCAAAGGGTCATCACCGGATTTCTCCCTTATTCCGCGCTTCCAAGGCCTTGAAAACCTCACTTTTATTTGCTTCGATTTACGTGCGCAGTCCCAGCGTGTAGCCGGAAGGCTTAAATATGAATTTTGTGTGAAAAATGATGAATTTTGATATTAATATGGTTAAAGTTAACTTCGGTCAACATTTTTGGTAAACGGACCCGGACCCGTGATTTGACGGTCCCGGAAGATCGGTAGAAAAATATGGGACTTGAGCGTATGCCCGGAATCGAATTCCGAGGTCCCAGGCCCGAGGAATAAATTTTTCCATGAAATTGTTTTCTGAAAATATTTAAGGAAATGAAAATGAAATTTGATCAAAAAGTGATGGTATCGGTCTCGTATTTTGGTTCTGACTCCCGGTACAAGTCTTAAATATGTGTTAAGCATTTTCTGTAAAGTTTGGTCGAAATCGGACGTCATTTGACGTGTTTCGGACCTAAATAGCTAAAGTTGGAAGTTTATGAAGTTTGAAATAAAAATGATGATTTTGAGGCTTGATTCATTGATGTTGATGTTATTTTGGCGATTTGATCGCACGAGTGAGTCCGTAGGATATTTTTGAGGTTGTCTGCATGTTTGGTTTGGAGCCCCGAGGACTCGGGAGAGTTTTGGATAGGCATCGGATTGCATTTCTCATTGTTGAAAAATCTGGTGTGCTTCAGTACTGCAGGCTTCGCAATTGCGAAGCCAGCACTCGCAAATGCGAGCTCGCAATTGCGAGCTTTTTATCGCAAATGCGAAATATCCCCTGGGCAGCTCCCTTCGTAAATGCGAAATATCCCCTAGGCAACTCCCTTCGCAAATGCGAAGAAATCGATCGCAAATGCGATGTCCGCCTTTAGCCTCAACCATCGCAAATGCGAACATTTGTCCGCTATTGCGATATTGAACCTTCACAAATGAGACCTGTTTTTCGCAAATGCGAACCTTCCAGTATCTTTCATAGTTCGTAAATGCGAACTCAACTTCGCAATTCCCATATTGGGTCGGGGTTCGCAATTGCGAACCCCTGTTCGCAATTGCGACATCAGAGACTTGCATTTTTTATACTTAGTCGAATTTTCACCTCATTTTTCATATCTCTCAAACCCAAACACCCATTGGCGATTTTTCAAGAACCCTTTCTTCTCCAATCCATTTGTAAATTGATTTTCACTTAATTTCTTCAATCTTCAACATCATTTATCATGTTTTTATCTTAAAATCAAGGTTTTTCATGGGTGAAAATGGGGATTTGGGTAGAACCTAGGTTTTCTTAAAATTTAGGGATTTGGACCTCCATTTGAGGTCCGATTTCAAAACAAATCATAGATATGAACTCGTGGGGGAATGGGTAACCGGGTTTTGATTCGAACCTCGGGTTTTGACCACGTCTGCCGGGGGCGTTTTGGGAATTTTTGAGTAAAACTTTGGGAAATTCATTTTTATGCATTCAAGTTAATTCAATTAGCATTTGTTGATACATTCAAGCAATTTGTGACTAGATTCGAGCGGTTTTGTGGTAAATTCGAGGGGTAAAGCTATACTAGAGACTTGAGTGGATTTTTAGAGCACTCGAGGTAAGTGTTTGGTCTAACTTTGGCATGAGGGAATAGGAGTAGAGTCTTATTTGCTAATTGCTATTTGTCGAGTATGGTGTATAGGCATGGTGACGAGTATCTATACACCGGTGTCGAGCATTACCGTGAGTCCTGAATTTCTAAATTATCGAATTCTTAATTGTTGTTTATGCGGACTAGGTTGGAAATCTTTAAACACTGAGCCGGTAATTGTTGAGCCTGAGCATTGATTTAAATATGCTAAGTAGAAATTGAGTAAGTGTTTGGTTATAGCTGGATCTCCCTTGCTGGGATAGTTTATTATAATATCTTGTTCCCTTGTCGGGATAGTTTATTATATTATCTTGTTCCCTTGTCGGGATTATTTTGTGTATTGTGTTGAAAGAAAGGGGATCGTGTGGCACGCCGACCACTTATATATTATGAAATGAGATCGTGTGGCATATCGACCACTTATATATTATGAAATGGGATCGTGTGGCATGCCGACCACTTATATATTATGAAATGGGATCGAGTGGTACGCCTACCACGTGATATTATGAAATGGGAGCGAGTGGTACGTCTACCACGTGATATTATAAAATGGGAGCGAGTGGTATGCCTACCACGTGATATTATGAAATGGGAGCGAGTGGCACGCCTACCACGTGATATTATGCAATGGGAGCGAGTGGTACGCCTACCATGTGATATTGAGAAATGGGATCGAGTTGCACGCCTGCAATGAGAGGAGATTGAAACAAGTGAAAGTAGTTGGTTTTCTCTTATTCTGTGTTAGAAGAAATCAGATGTAGTTTCCTCGTTATTCTTGATATTCCGTTTCATCTGCTACCCCTTAAGCATGTTCCCTTCCCAGTATTAATTGTTTACTTTCCGTTATTACTTTGTTGCACTTGCATATATATATTTGCGCAGGTTTATTCGGTAGTCTGGTCTAGCCTCGTCACTACTTTGACAGGGTTAGGCTAGGCACTTACAAGCACATAGGGTCAATTGTGCTGATGCTACACTCTGTGCATCTTTTTGCACAGATCCAGGAGCACCTTTTGGGCCAAAGCAGTAGCATACTGAGCGGGAGCTGACTTTAGTCCAGGGACTACGAGGTAGCCTAGCTGGCATTCGCAGACCGAAGTCCCTTTCTATATTTTCTGTTTGTTTTCATTGTACCGAGACAGAAATTATGTATTGTCTATTCGGACTTGTTTGTAGCACTCTTTAGAGAATCGTGAGATAGCGACACCAGTCTTGGGTAGAGAAATATTAGACTTCCGCATTTTGGGTTTTCAGTTATCCATGTCTTAAAGACTTTCCGCATTTAATTAAAGGCTCGTTATTTTATTATTGTTATTAATGTTGTGTTGTTATCCAAAGGTTCAAATGTTTGGCTTGACTAGCTCCAACAGTAGGCGCCATCACGACTCCCGATGGTGGAAAATCCGGGTCGTGACAAGTTGATATTTGAGCTTTAGGTTGCATAGGTCTCGCTACTCACGGACAGACTTGGTAGAGTCTGAGGGATTGGTACGGAGATGTTTGTATTTATCCCCCAGAGGCTACGGAGTTAGGAAAAGTTTCACTTTTATTCTTTCTTGTCGTGAGATTCTGTTTCTCAAATACTGATTGTCTTTCTACTCTGTTCTTTCACAGATGGCGAGAACATGTACTTCCTCTTCTACCGCGCAGCAGCCTGAGCCCCCAGCAGCAGCTCCTGCGAGGGGCAGAGGCCGAGATCGTGCCAGAGGCCGAGGAAGGGGCAGAGCTCAGCCCCGGGCAGCAGTCCCAGAGGTGGAGCCTCATATTGACTATAATGGGGAGGTTCTAGCCCCAGCAGTTCCAGTGAGCCCAGCTTAGGTCACCCCAGATCTTCAGGACGCTCTAGTCAGATTGACAGGCTCTATGGAGAGTGTCACTAGAGTGGGTATGCTGCCAGTAGCACCAGCCACTTCTCGGGTTGGAAGAGGGGTTCAGACTCCTGCTGCACGTACTCCGGAGCAGGTAGCTCCCCAGGCTCATATCCTAGTGGTTCCGCCAGCTGTGGTAGCTCAGCCAGGTATTACAGCTCAGGCCGGCGATTGAGCGGCTATGTCTTCGGATGCTTTGTGGAGACTTGATCGGTTCTCCAAGCTCTTCACCACCATATTCAGCGGTGCTTCATCAGAGGATCCACAAGATTTCTTATTTAGTTGTCATGAGATCCTTAGGACCATGGGTATAGTGGAGACCAATGGGGTCGATTTTGCCACCTACCGGCTTGCAGGATCCGCCAAGAGTTGGTGGAGGGATTTTTGCCTCTCTAGACCAGTAGGGTCCCCAGCTTTTGACATGGGATCAGTTCGCGGAGTTGTTTTTGGAGATGTTTCTGCCAGTCACTCATCGAGAGGCACTTTGCAGGCAGTTTGAGCGCCTCCAGCAGGGCTTCATGACAGTTACACAGTATGAGACTCGATTTGTTGACTTGGCACGTCATGCGATTTTGAAACTCCCCACAGAGCGAGAGAGGGTCCGGAGATTTATTGATGGACTGATTCAGCCGATCCGTCTCCAGATGGCTATGGGAGTTGGTAGTGATATTTCCTTTCAGGAGGCGGCCAATGCGGCCCGTAGAGTTGAGATGGCCCTCTCACGAGGAGGTGGTCAGATGTCGGATAAGAGGCATCATCATTTTGGTAGGTTCAGTGGTACCTCGTCTGGTACAGGTCATTCACCGAGGCCCTTTCAGTCAGCTCTTCAGGTTTCTCATGGTACTTCCGGTGGTCGTGGCTCTCAGTCGCAGTATTCTGACCAGCAGCTTTTCAGTTCACCATCAGCACCTATCAACACACCACCACTCCGTTATTCTCAGCAGCTGAGGGCTTGTTTTACGTGTGGCAACATGAGGCACATTTCCAGGTATTGCCCTCGAGCTTTGGACAGCTCTCAGCAGTAGGGTCCTCGCCCCATGATTCAGGCAGTAGGTGATCCACAGCTCGCCCAGCCAGCTAGAGGCGGGGGTAGGGATCATAGAGGTGGAGGTAGGGACCGTAGAGGTGGAGCTCGGACTGGCAGAGGTAGGGGTCAGTCAGTAGCCGATCGTCCCAGAGACATGGTTCAGGGAGGTGGGGCACAGCCCCGGCGTTATGCTTTGCCAGCCAGGCCAGAGGCTGAGTCTTCTAATGCTGTTATTACAGGTACTATTCTGGTTTGTGATAGGGATGCTTCAGTGCTATTTGACCGTGGGTCTACGTATTCATATATGTCGTCTTATTTTTCACCCTACTTGGATATGGCCAGTGATGCCTTGGGTATTCCTGTATATGTATCTACACCAGTGGGTGATTCCATAGCGGTTGACCGAGTCCATCGTTCCTGTGTAGTAGTATTTGAGGGTCTTGAGACCCGTGTTGATCTATTGCTTCTAGACATGGTGGATTTTGATGTTATATTGGGGATGGATTGGTTGTCCATGTATCATGCTATCTTGGATTGTCACGCCAAGACCGTAACCTTGGCTTTGCCAGATTTTCCCCGATTGGAGTAGAGAGGGACCCCAGGTCAGGCCACCCACAGTGTTATTTCATATGTTAAGGCTCGACGCATGGTCGAGAAGGGGTGTTTAGCTTATTTGGCATATGTTCGTGATTCCAGCACAGAGGTTCCTTCTATTGACTAAGTTCCTATTACTCGGGAGTTCCCCGAGGTTTTCCCTTCAGACCTGCCGGGCATGTCGCCCAACATAGATATTGATTTCTGTATTGATCTGGCCCCAGGCACGCAGCCCATTTCTATCCCGTCGTATTGTATGGCCCCGCCAGAGTTGAAGGAGTTAAAGGACCAGTTGCAAGATCTGTTAGAGAAGGGTTTTATCAGGCCTAGTGTTTCTCCTTGGGGCGCGCCGATGTTATTCGTGAAGAAAAAGGATGGGTCGATGAGGATGTGCATTGATTACCGGCAATTGAACAAGGTGACGATAAAGAACAAGTATCCACTGCCGAGAATTGATGATTTGTTTGACCAGCTTCAGGGTGCAGAGGCGTTTTCAAAGATAGACTTGAGATCTGGCTACCATCAGTTGAGGATTAGGGCGTCTGATGTCCCTAAGACAGCATTTCGCACTCGGTATGGGCATTATAAGTTTTTGGTCATGTCATTCGGGTTGACCAATGCCCCATCAACATTTATGGAGTTGATGAACCGAGTGTTCAGGTCTTACCTAGACTTGTTCGTAATACTCTTTATTGATGATATTCTGGTGTACTCCCGCAACCAGGAGGAGCACCTCAAAGTGGTTCTTCAGACTCTGAAGGATAGTCAGTTGTATGCTAAGTTCTCGAAGTGCGAGTTCTGGTTGAGTTCAGTTGCATTTCTGGGTCATGTAGTATCAGCAGAGGGCATTCAGGTAGACACGAAGAAGATTGAGGCAGTCAAGAATTGGCCTCGACCAGCTTCAGCGACTGAGATTCAGAGTTTCTTAGGGTTAGCATGTTATTATCGTCGGTTCGTGGAGGGATTTTCATCTATAGCAGCCCCGATGACCAGATTGACCCAGAAGGGGGCCCAGTTCAGGTGGTCAGACGAGTGTGAGGAGAGCTTTCAGAAACTCAAGACTGCTCTAACTACGACAGCGATATTGGTTTTGCCCATAGGTTTATGGCCTTATACAGTTTTTTGTGATGCTTCCCGTATTGGGCTTGGTGCAGTATTGATGCAGGACGGCAGAGTCATATCTTATGCTTCGAGGCAATTGAAGATCCACGAGAAGAATTATCCGATCCATGATTTAGAGTTGGCAACCATTGTTCATGCTTTGAAGATTTGGAGGCATTATCTATATGGTGTGACGTATGAGGTGTACACGGATCACAAGAGCCTTCAGTACTTGTTCAAGCAAAAGGAGTTGAATTTGAGGCAGAGAAGGTGGTTGGAGTTGTTTAAAGATTATGATGTTACTATTTTGTACCACCCGGGGAGAGCCAATGTGGTGGCCGATGCATTGAGTACGAAGTCCGCCAGCATGGGTAGTCTTGCTTATGTTCCGGTCAGCCAGAGACCGCTTGCTTTGGATATTCAGGCTTTGGCCAATCGGCTTGTGAGGTTGGACCTTTCTAAGCCTAGCAGAGTGTTAGCTTGCACGGTCGCTCGTTCTTCATCATTGGAACATATCCGTGATCGGAAGTTTGATGATACCCATTTGTGTGTTCTGAGAGACACGGTGTAGCGTGGAGGTGCCACGAAGGTGACTTTAGATGATGATGGTGTTTTGAGATTGCAGAGGCGAGTTTGTGTGCCCAATGTTGATGGGATTTGAGAGTTGATCTTAGCGGAGGCCCATAGTTCGCGGTATTCTATTCACCCGGGTGCCGCGAAATTGTATCAGGACTTGCGGTAGCATTATTGGTTGCGTAGGATGAAGAAATATATTGTTGCATATGTGGCTAGGTGTTTTAATTGTCAGCAGGTGAAGTATGAGCATCAGAGGCCTGGTGGGTTGTTTCGGAGGATTGAGCTTCCCGAGAGGAAGTGGGAGAGGATTACCATGGATTTCTTTACTGGACTTCCGATGACTCGGAAGAAGTTTGATGCTATTTAGGTCATTGTTGATAGGCTGACCAAGTCAGCGCATTTCATTCTTGTTGCCACCACCTATCCATCGGAGAGATTAGCTCAGATCTACATCCGGGAGATTGTTCGCCTTCTTGGGGTGCCGGCATCTGTCATTTCAAACCGGGGTACGCAGTTTACCTCGCGCTTTTGGAGAGCAGTTCAGCAGCAGTTAGGCACCCAGGTTCAGTTGAGCACAGCATTCCATCCTCAGACGGACGGTCAGTCCGAAAGGACTATTCAGATATTGGAGGATATGCTCCGAGCCTGTGTCATTGATTTTGAAGGCTCTTGGGACTAGTTTTTGCCTTTAGCAGAGTTTTCCTACAACAACAGCTACCAGTCCACCATTCAGATGGCTCCATATAAGGCATTGTATGGTAGGCGATGTCGGACTCTAGTAGGATGGTTTGAGCCGGGAGAGGCTCGGTTAATGGGTACAGATTTAGTCCAGGAGGCCTTGGATAAGGTCAAGATCATTCAGGACAGGCTTCGTACGGCTCAGTCGCGGCAAAAGAGTTATGCAGATCGCAAGGTTCGAGATGTAGCTTTCATGGTTGGTGAGCGAGTATTGCTCCGTGTATCGCCTATGAAGGGCATGATGAGATTTGGGAAGAAGGGAAAGCTTAGCCCTAGGTTCATTGGGCCATTTGAGATTCTTGATCGTGTGGGAGAGGTGGCTTACAGACTTGCCTTGCCACCTAGCCTGTCAGTTGTGGATCCAGTGTTTCATGTGTCTATGCTTTGGAGGTATCACGGCGATCCTACCCACGTGGTAGATTTCAGCATTGTCCAGTTGGACAAGGATCTGTCCTACGAGGAGGAGCCGGTAGCTATTCTAGACCGGTAGGTTCGCCAGTTGAGGTCGAATAGTTTTCCTTCAGTGCGTGTCCAGTGGAGAGGTCAGCCTCCTGAGGCATCGAACTGGGAGTCCGAGTCTGATATGCGGAGCCGTTATCCTCATCTATTTCCTGACTCATGTACTTCTTTCTTTTGTCCGTTCGAGGACGAACGGTTGTTTTAGAGGTGGGGGATGTGATGACCCAAAGGGTCATCACCGAATTTTTCCCTTATTTTGCGCTTCCGAGGCCTTAAAACCTCACTTTTATTTGCCTCAATTTGCGTGCGCAGTCCGGGCTTGTAGTCGGAAGGCTTAAATATGAATTCTGTGTGAAAAATGATGAATTTTAATATTAATATGGTTAAAGTTGACTTCGGTCAATATTTTTGGTAAACGGACCCGGACCCGTGATTTGACGGTCCCAGAGGGTCTGTAGAAAAATATGGGACTTGGGCATATCCCCGGAATCGAATTCCGAGGTCCCAGGCCCGAGGAATGAATTTTTCCATGAAATTATTTTCTGAAAATATTTAAGGGAAATGAAAATGAAATTTGATCAAAAAGTCATGGTATCGGGCTCGTATTTTGGTTCCGACACCCGGTACAAGTCTTAAATATGTGTTAAGCGCTTTCTGTAAAGTTTGGTCGAAATCGGACGTCATTTGACGTGTTTCGGACCTAAATAGCTAAAGTTGGAAGTTTATGAAGTTTGAAATGAAAATGATGATTTTGAGGCTTAATTCATTGATGTTGATGTTATTTTGGCGATTCGATCGCACGAGTGAGTCCGTATGATATTTTTGAGGTTGTGTGCATGTTTGGTTTGGAGCCCCGAGGGCTCGGGAGAGTTTTGGATAAGCATCGGATTGCATTTCTCATTGTTGAAAAACCTGGTGTGCTTCAGTTCTGTAGGCTTCGCAATTGCGAAGCCAGCACTCGCAAATGCGAGCTCGCAATTGCGAGCTTTTTATCACAAATGCGAAATATCCCCTAGGCAGCTCCCTTCGCAAATGCGAAGAAATTGATCGCAAATGCGAGGCCCGCCTTTAGCCTCAACCTTCGCAAATGCGAACATTTGTCCGCTATTGCGATATTGAACCTTCGCAAATGCGAACTGTTTTTCGCAAATGCGAATCTTCCAGTATCCTTCATAGTTCGCAAATGCGAACTCAACTTCGCAATTCCCGTATTAGGTCGGGGTTCACAATTGTGAACCCCTGTTCGCAATTGGGACATCATAGACCTGCATTTTTCATACTTAGTCGAATTTTCACCTCATTTTTCATATATCTCAAACCCAAACACCCATTGGCGATTTTTCAAGAACCCTTTCTTCTCCAATCCATTTGTAAGCTGATTTTCACTTAATTTCTTCAATCTTCAACATCATTTATCATGTTTTCATCTTAAAATCAAGGTTTTTCATGGGTGAAAATGGGAATTTGGGTAGAACCTAGGTTTTCTTAAAATTTGGGGATTTGGACATCCATTTGAGGTCCTATTTCAAAACAAATCATAGATATGAACTCGTGGGGGAATGAGTAATCGGGTTTTGGTTCGAACC
>MU779884.1:0-12312 GCA_026770625.1 Nicotiana glauca | reverse complement strand
AGGTAAGTGTTTGGTCTAACTTTGGCTTGAGGGAATAGGAGTAGAGTCTTATTTGCTAATTGCTATTTGTCGAGTACAGTGTATAGGTATGGTGACGAGTATCTATACACCGGTGTCGAGCATGACCGTGAGTCCTGAATTGCTAAATTATCAAATTCTTAATTGTTGTTTATGAGGACTTGGTTGGAAATCTTTAAACACTGAGCCGGTAATTGTTGAGGCTGAGCATTGATTTAAATATGCTAAGTAGAAATTGAGTAAGTATTTGGTTATAGTTGGATCTCCCTTGCCGGGATAGTTTATTATAATATCTTGTTCCTTTGCCGGGATAGTTTATTATATTATCTTGTTCCCTTGTCGGGATTATTTTATGTATTGTGTTGAAAGGAAGGGGATCGTGTGGCACGCCGACCACTTGTATATTATGAAATGGGATCATGTGGCACGCCGACCACTTATATATTATGAAATGGGATCGAGTGGTATGCCTACCACGTGATATTATGAAACGGGAGCGAGTGGTACGCCTACCACGTGATATTATGAAATGGGAGCGAATGGTACGCCTACCACGTGATATTATGAAATGGGAGCGTGTGGTACGCCTACCACGTGATATTATGCAATGGGAGCGAGTGGTACGCCTACCACGTAATATTGAGAAATGGGATCGAGTTGCATGCCTGCAACGAGAGGAGATTGAAACTAGTGAAAGTAGTTGGTTTTCCCTTATTCTGTGTTAGAAGAAATCAGATGTAGTTTCCTCGTTATTCTAGATATTCCGTTTCATCTGCTACCCCTTAAGCATGTTCCCCTCCCAGTATTAATTGTTTACTTTTCGATATTATTTTGTTGCACTTGCATATATATATCTGCACAGGTTTATTCGGTAGTCTGGTCTAGCCTCGTCACTACTTCGTCGGGGTTAGGCCAGGCACTTACCAGCACAATAGGTCGGTTGTGCTGATGCTACACTCTGTGCATCTTTTTGCACAGATCCAGGAGCAGCTTTTGGGCCACATCAGTAGCATTCTGAGCGGGAGCTGACTTTAGTCCAGGGACTACGAGGTAGCCTAGCTGGCGTTCGCAGGCCGAAGTCCCTTTCTATATTTTCTGTTTGTTTTCATTGTACTGAGACAAACATTATGTATTTTCTATTCGGACTTGTTTGTAGCACTCTTTAGAGATTCGTGAGATAGCGACACCAGTCTTGGGTAGAGAAATATTAGACTTCCGCATTTTGGGTTTTCATTTATCCATGTCTTAAAGACTTTCCGCATTTAATTAAATGCTCGTTATTTTATTATTGTTATTAATGTTGTGTTGTTATCCAAAGATTCAAATGTTTGGATTTTCTAGCTCCAACAGTAGGCGCCATCACGACTCCCGATGGTGAAAAATTCGGATCGTGACATACATGCACCCGTGCTCCCCTTCTATGTATAAAATACTAATTTTTTCAATTATGTGGTTAAATATATTTGTGGCATGCTCAAGCGATTGGTTTGGTGTATTGGTGACTAAGTGCCTCTCTTATCTCTTTTTTCCCCCAAATTTCTATGTTACAATTAAGAGGACAAAAGACTGGAAAAAAGCAACGGAACAGGAAACGTATACACTATCCTCCTAGACTCCCATACTGTTGGAATATATTGGGTATGAGTATGTGTTATTGCGAACTATTTTATAGAGAATGTATATTAAAAGTACAATAACTTTAATTAAAAACCAACTAATGTTGAGACAAAAGTTTAGAGAAAATCGGGTGAATGAAGTTTTATTTTTCTATTTTTAGCATCATCTTAGTTACTATTCACTCGTCGTGGTTTAATCATTTAATTAGAGTTAGAAATACGTTCTAATTGTAAATTACTTCAGATAATCTGCATCTCTAGAGAAAATTAGAAGCAACTAGTAATATTTTGTGAATTAAAAATGAACACTCTATGCTAGAATGAACATTGAGCATCTAGAAGCAAGTCGTCCTATACGTAACGTCATTTCCCGGCTAGTGTGTGTGAGCGCGCGTATTTTTAATTACTAGTAGTTGTATCCGCTGTCACACCTCCTTTTTACGCACCATTACCGAGGGATAGGTGTATAAGGGAGTTTTTCTATTTTAAGTGACATTATTCGAATTGTGATATTTATTTATTTCAGAGTCACCACTTGGGAAAGGTTTGGCTTTTGGTGTCCGAAGTCACCGGTTTATCTTGAATCCCAATTCGAGGAAAATATTCGACTTTCCAAATGAAGTCTGCGAACCAGAAATTCGAAGTAAGGAATTCTGTTGACCTGAGGGAAGGTGTTACGCACCCCTGAATACCGTGGTTCTAGCACGGTCGCTTAAACTATTATATTTGGCTAAAAATCTAATTTTTAAAACATGTGATCCTACAGTGCAATTTTAAAGATTATTTATCGATTTATTATTACTTTTAATAAGAATTGCGACGACGTAAAAATACATCTCGAACCACGTCACATCAAAGTACCCGTGACTATTGACATATTTTGATTTCGTCGAGATTTGGGTTTGGGTCACATAAATGTGCACCCGAGTTTAAGAAAATAAATTATTAAAAGGCGCGCCTAAAGATGATATCGCATTATTATTTTGGGAAATGGCGTGAAATTCGTTAAACGGCTCATCCCGATATCTAAGTATTTTAGTATGCATTTATGAGGGCCCCGCAGTTTGTGCGTTTTATTTGACAAGGCTCGTCTCATAATTTTATTTAAGGGCAAATCCTAAAGTGGCTATGATTTTCTATTTATTTTTGTCTCTAAAAGATAGAAGAAAAATCCCTAATCAGTCATTATGGCTCAAGTACTACTACATTTTCGATCCATGAATTCTCATGAGTTTTATCCTTAATCACGTAAAGAGTTATCATTCAAATACGCACAAAGGGCCAGCCAATCACATGCCTAAGCCCAGTCCAAGTGAACATGCAATCAGAGACAAGACCTGGCCCTTTATGCTGGAACTGAGGCCCAAATTGCCCGAAGTAGGCTGTCAATCACAGCCTCACTTTGATCGAACTATGAACTTCAGTTTATTCAAAAGGGTCATTTATTTGAGTCAAGACTGGATGCATGATTTGCACAAACGCGAAGTAACTGATTAATCTTCAAATGATTCAAGTTAGCCTTACTAGATCAATATTCAGATATTCATGATTTTAAAGCTGCAATATTGAAATTGCTATTGGAAAATAATTGTAATAGGGCTGCCCTTAAATTAATGCTTATAACCTAATTAACAGCCAGTTTCTACTTATCACTATACGTAAATCTCAAATTTATCTCATGCTTCAAACTATTCTAATTTTCAATAATTAAATTGCACAGGTAAATCATCTTACATCGAGGTTGGTGATTATCACCAATATACAGGTCAATAAGTCCAAACGTACACTTCTAACTTCAGTCCATTTTATATAGTCATGTACAAATCAAATCTAAACTACATTAAGCTATTATGTCTACATTATTTAGGCATCAACATACAATAATCCAAATAGGTAGAGTTTCATAAGCACAAGGGTAAAACATTTCTTCATTGCATCTCCACTTCAAACTCAGAATCAATACATCAGGAGAGAAACAAATACCTGGATGTGAACAATACAAGAAGAAGGAAAAGAGGTCAGCTGTAGCAATGTAATAGCAGTAGCACAGCAGAACAACAACAACAGTAATGCAACAGCAGATAGCGGCAGCAATGAAACAGTTTACATCAACCAACAACAACTTCAACTCCAGGAATGACTCACTAACCCCCAGAACCAAACAGAAATAGAGATTGACCCACAATGATGCCAAAACAAACCAAGCAAACTCAAGGAAAGCACCCAGGACCACTTGGGACTCTCAACAAACACAAAGTTCAAGCAGAAACTGCTTCAACTGGACTCAGCATCACTTAAGATCAATCTGCGTATTTGAATCAGAAAAAATTGAAACAACTGAAGCAGGGAAATTACTTCAATGAAATAGCGAGACCTATCAATATTTCTCTCTATTCTTTTCAAGCCTAAACACTCTCAAAACTGATCCTTAAGACCTGAATGATCTTCCAGTTTTTTTTTCAAACTCTCGGATTACTCAAAGAAGATCTGACTAAAAATGTTCTCTTCAACTGATTTTTCAGAACCAAAAGAACTCCAGAATACAATTTCTCTCTCCCTCCAAAAAGCCCCAGTCCTCTCTTCTGTCCAATATGTTCTTCTTTTATATCCCAAGATATAGACCTCTCCTCCTGATTTTAAGTATTAGTGGACCAATAATTAATTTATTTTTAACCCTTAAAAACAGCAAATGTTGTCTCCACTATTAGTTGTCTCTTTACTATTTAATACCACTTAGGAAAGTCTCAATTAAGTCCACTAACATATTTTTTTTTAAAAAAACCAGCAGCCCTTAACCAATTATTCAAGTGGTTTAAATCCCCAAAATACCCTTGAAAATACTGCATTCACTACCCTAAACCCCTGAGACTAAACTTTAACCAATTCAAACCTTTAACCTATATTACCCTTTAAGCTAATGACCAATTCAATCAATCAATTAATTTTAAATAACAATTAACCCAAACTAATTCTTAATTAAACACTAGACTGATTCTACAACAGCTATAACCAATACATCTTATCAAGCTCAATCGAAAAGTTCAAGTTAGAACTCAAATCAGATTAAATGGCATTAAAACAAAAACACTGATTCAGGACAATTGATTGAACTGGACTATTAAAAACTGATACACACACATACATGGGAACAACTAACTACATTCTCGATTCCAAATTAAACCAAGACTACAACAGAACACTGTAAATACATCAAATGAAAACACTGAATTCATATACAATGTGACATACAATCACAGGAGACATACTTTAAACTAACAGTGATAATGAACAATTATGAGAATACCTACAGTTTCATATAAAACTCACTAATACTTGATTGAACTGTATCATTCAGTAAAAACAAAGAGGGAAAACAAAAACCAGAGTAAGCATAAAATGTTCGAATTTAAAAAAAATAAGAAAGGAGTAAAGGATGAATTCACTGAACAAAAACTTTAAAAAAAAAAAATTCGGAGGGAACAGAGCCTACTCGTCAAACTTGAGCTTAGGACTTGAATTATTTGAATTCCTCTAATTTTTGGTCCATTTCGACCCTATTCGTGTGTTTTTAGCAAAAACACACGAATAGAGTCCAAATAGACCCAACTGTAAAAACACACGAATAGAGTCCAAATAGACCCAACTGATTGGTGAGGACTCTATTTGCCCATTTTGGTTCGTCTCTGATCTATTACTTGAGATGCTCAAAAAAGATTCGAGGGGAGCTAGTGATGGTTTAGGGACGGAGGAGGTCAGGAGGTTAACAGGTGTAAGTTTGGGGAGGTTTAGGGTTGGCGCCGCCACCAAGGAATTTTGGGCCGGTGCTAGGGTTCATGTGGTAAAATTTGATATTCGACGAATCCTGGGCTGATTCGAAAGAAGCCAGTGGTGGTTTAGGTATCAGGGAGGCTGGGTGGGTATCTGGTGTGAGTTTGGAGTGGATTGGTCGACCTAGGGTTTTTGCTTGAATCTTCGATTGAAGATTCGAGACAGTTGGTGATGATTCGAGTTTAACAGACCATGGATTTGAGTTGAGGAGGCTAAGGGAAGGCTGTGGTGTAAAGATGGAGGTGTTTTGGCCACCGGAATCGCCGTGAGGCGATTTTCGGTGGAGGAAGGCAGTGGTTTGAGGCAGAGGTTATCTGGGGCGTCTCTGAGTGTTAGAGACGAAGAGGGATTCGGCTTAGGGGGGTGGGTATGGTTGAAAAAATATATACTAGCTGGGGAATTTGATCCAGGCCGTTGGATCAATTAAGATCGACGGCTTGGATCAAACTACTTAACGAAAAGGGGTCGTTTGGGTAGGCCTGAGACCGAATCGGTCTCTGATGAAATGGGTCGGGGCTGGGCAACGGGTTATGAGGGATAGTCTTGACCGTTCGATAAATTGAAGTGAACGGCCTGGATTAGTGCTCCTGATACGGCGTCGTTTCTATATTGATGGGGCTGGGCTGAACCGTTGATTGAATTGAGATTAACAGCCCAGATTTTGCACATCAAAACGGCGTCGTTCAAGTGGTCTTGGAGACGGATCAAATTGGACCGGGTGAGGCATGTGTTTTGGGCCTGGATTTGGTTAAATCTGGACGGCCCAGTCAGATTTTTCTCTTCATTTCATTTCTTTCTTTCTCTAATTAATAAGACCAAAATTATAACTTAAATGATAAAATTAAAAATTAATTAAAATACTAATTAATTCCCAATAATAATTATCACACAATAGTAAACACCAATAAAAAGTAAGCTCAAACAATTTAGACATTAAATGCCAAAAAATGCAAAGTACATTATTTTTTTAATTTTTTGTTTTTTAAAGCACACTTAATTACTCACAATTATAGAATTAAATCTCAAATGCAAAATGCGACATTTTTTTTGTAATTTCATTAATTTAAACAAATATACATGCACATACAATGCAAACAATAAACAGAAAAATTTACAAAAATTGCAAACAACACAAAAATTATTTTATTTTTTGAATTTTTAGGAGTTATTCTCATATAGGGCAAAAATTACGTGCTCACAACTGCCCCTCTTTGCCTGGAAACACGAAGAGTTTTCGTGCAAAGATAAAGTGAGCGGATATGAGCGATTTTTTGCCCGTTTGAGTACTCCGTGTGAAGCATTTTTTGAAAGATTTGATCGAACATTTGCTTCAAAAGGTCTCCTACATATCCCTGGCTAAAAGGGAATCAGGTCAATGTAGTTCGGGAAGTTTCGGTAGCTGGGACTACCGTGAAACTGTGGTTTCACTGTTATTGCTGTTGCTGCTGCTGCTACTGCTTACTGACCTCCTTATTACACCAAAAGAAAAATCGAAGCTAAGCTAGCTATGTCTATCAACTATGAGTTAAAGATTCCTATCTATAATTCTTTTGAAACTTGATCTTGAGTCTTAGCTAATTTTCCTGTAGACTTCGATCTAAATCTTGATGCTCGCAAGTTATAGGTGCTTGTTTCTTTCTACAGCATTGAGCAAAACAGGATTGGCGGAGCTTGTGACTTCAATCAGATTTCGAGCAATCTGCACCCTTGCTTGCTTCATATTTGAGTTCCTTTCTTTTTGTTCTTTTCTTCTTTTCTTGATTCTGGATTGAGACTCCTTCCATTGGTTATCTCGCACCTTGTGTCTTGAGATTGACCTGCTTAAGATAGCAAAACAAACAAACGAACAAAATTTTCTGCCCCAGGTTTTACTAGGAAAATTTCGTGAGTTAGTTGTGACACCTATCTAAAGATTAAAATCAGGATTGTGTATCCTTGTGAATGGATCCAGGTTGTGCTGGGAAATAGCCGGGTTATGCCGGAAAGGTCCGCAGGTTATGCCGGGATAGTCATTGGGTTATGCCGGAAAACGTCCACGGGTTATGCCGGGAAGGTCATCGGGTTATGCCGGAAAAGGTCCGCGGGTTATGCCAGGAAGGTCATCGGGTTATACCGAAAAAGGTCCACAGGTTATGCCAAAAAAGTCATGGTTTATGCCGAAAAAGCCATCGGGTTATGCCGGGAAAGTCATCGGGTTATGCCGGAAAGGTCATCGGGTTATGCTGGGAAGGTCCACGGGTTATGCCGGAAAAGTCCACGGGTTATACCGAAAAAGTCATCGGGTTATGCCGGGAAAGTCATCGGGTTATGCAGGAAAGGCCATTGGGTTATGTCGGGAAAGGTCATCGGGTTATGCCGGGAAGGTCCACGGGTTATGCCGGAAAAGGTCCACGGGTTATGCCGGGAAAGTCATCGGGTTATGCCGGAAAAGTCATCGGGTTATACCGGAAAAGATCCACGGGTTATGCCGGGAAAGTCATCGGGTTATGCCGGGAAAGTCATCGGGTTATACCGGAAAGGTCATCGGGTTATACCGAGAAGGTCTACGGGTTATGCCGGAAAAGGTCCACGGGTTATGCCGGGAAAGTCATCGGGTTATGCCAGAAAATTCATCGGGTTATGCCGGAAAGGCCATCGGGTTATGTTGGAAAAGTCATCGGGTTATACCGAAAAAGATCCACGGGTTATGCCGGGAAAGTCATCGGGTTATGCCGGGAAGGTCCTCGGGTTATGCCGGAAAAGATCCACGGGTTATGCCGGGAAGGTCATCGGGTTATGCCGGAAAAGTCATCGGGTTATGCCGGAAAAGATCCACGAGTTATGCCGGGAAGGTCATCAGGTTATGCCGGAAAAGTCATCGGGTTATGCCAGAAAAGATCAACGGGTTATGCCGGGAAGATCATCGGGTTATGCCGGAAAAGTCATCGGGTTATGCCGGAAAAGATCCACGGGTTATGCCGGGAAGGTCATCGGGTTATGCCGGAAAGGTCCTCGGGTTATGCCGGAAAAGATCCATGGGTTATGCCGGGAAGGTCATCGGGTTATGCCGGAAAAGTCATCGGGTTATGCCGGAAAAGATCCAGGGGTTATGCCGGGATTTGGAAAGAAAAGGCTCCTTGGGTTATGCCGGGGAGAGTCGACGGGTTATGCCGGGATTTTGGAAAGAAAAGGCCCCTTGGGTTATGCTAGGGGATCCACGGGTTATGCCAGGATTTCGGAAAGAAAAAGCTCTTTGGGTTATGCCAGGGTGATTCACGGGTTATGCCGGGATATATTTTTTTTTTTAGGAGTGGGACCCTATGCCACCATGATTTTCCTTTGGGATTTTCATTTTTATTTCTTTTCTTCTTTCTTTTCTTCTTTCTTTTCTTTGGTTTCTCTCTTTAGATGTTTTCCTTTTATTTACTAGAATGCATGAAAGAGTGTTGAGGAAACTTCCCTTTTGGTCGTTTTTCCTGTCGCAAAGCTGTTTCAGCATTTGCGCATTTCATTTCTTTTTGGGTTGCACCTGCATCTTGCATGGTTTCTTTGAACAAGACCTGTTTTCAACAAATAACAATTTGTTAGTTGAAACGGTGGTTGATTTTGTGGTCCTGATCATTCTCATTGCTTGATCCCAACCCCATTTCTATTGAGAACTTTGCTGCTTGTTGGCCTTGAGAGTGAATCTTTTTTCACACTGACCGGGT
This sequence comes from Nicotiana glauca, assembly GCA_026770625.1. Lineage (NCBI taxonomy): Eukaryota > Viridiplantae > Streptophyta > Magnoliopsida > Solanales > Solanaceae > Nicotiana > Nicotiana glauca. The sequence continues at coordinate 3,161 of MU779884.1, read as the reverse complement.
TCAGCCTTAGGATTTCGGGATAACTCACCCAGGTGGGCACTAGGTTTTTTTCCACCTCATTCCCTCTTAAGACCTTTGCCTTTGACTTTCTTTCTTTTCAAATGTATTTACCTTGGAAGTAATCAACCACCATGGTCAGTCGGGATTAGGCTGACGCACCACTGAGGCTGGATATTTTCTTTAGCTTTTGCCAGGCGGAGCCCAATAGAACCAATCCTGCCACCTTTCTTTGTAGTAATTCTGGAATCAGTGTTAACCGAAAGGGATTCAAGGAAGAAATATACAAAAGGCAAGCGAGCGAGTTTAAAGAGAAACGTCCCTTTTCGGGGGAAAAGAAGGACTTATCTGGGGTGCATGCTAGCTTCAAATGAACATGACATACTTTTTGGACTGGACGCCCGACCCACACAAACTTTCCAGCTTCTCGTGAATTTATTGATCCGCATTTCGAAACCAGGGAACCTTGCCAGGACTTTTGACGATGAGATATCCTCTTTTCGACCGACAGTGCCCTTTTCGGGTTTTCGCCAATCGACCTCTCTCATTTCTCTCCTCATCGTCGCCCGATAGTTCTCTTTGCGAGTTTTCACTAAGCGGACTCTCTCATTTTCAGTTTCTCGACTCCCGTCGCCTTATGGTGCCCGAAGGTTTTCACCGATAAGACTCTCTTATTTTATTTCTCTCAGTTTGGATTGTATCAGATTCCAACAATGACGTTTTCCACCTCCCTGTCTTTGCTAATTGATCGGAAGGACTTGGACCAGGTCTTTGGGGTAAAAAGGATTTAGGGTGGAACTACGACTTTGGAACCATTCCGGCGGTTTCATGGCCGAACCATTATATCATCTGCCCCAGTTTCAATTTTGGGGGATGGGATTTTTATTTTGGTGTGACTGAACCTCAAGGAGAGGCTGCCTACGTATCCTTTCGGAATCAAGTCAAACGTAGTTCAGGCAATAATTTTTGTTTTTGTTTTTCTTTTCTTTGTCTTCTTCTTCTTCTTTTTTTCTCTTTTTTTTTTTTTTTTTACTTTTGGGTTCCAAAGAGGGTAGCCAAAGAAACGGAATCGGCTCAAAAGGTTTACGAAGGATTGATAGTGTTTGGGGTAGCGGGAAGGAGAGCCTTCATCATCTCAATTGAACAAAGTCATCACCATAGAAGATCTAGACATAGTACCTTTTTATCGCATCCGCATTCACAGCTGCTTCAGGATCATTTCCTTTAATATCACCCAGATATAACGTTCCTCTCGGCAATATCTTCTTGATGATGTATGGACCCTTCCAATTAGGAGCAAATTTTCCTTTTGCTTCCTGGTGACGAGGAAGAATGCACCTTAACACCAATTGTCCCACTTCAAATTTCCTGGGTCGTACTTTCTTGTTATAGGCACGGGCCATTCTCTGTTGGTACAACTGCCCGAGGCAAACTACGGCCATCAATTTTTCATCAATTAAGGTCAACTGTTCCAACCGAGTTTTAACCCATTCACTATCTTCAACCTCTGCTTCAACAATTATCCGAAGCGAAGGGATTTCTACCTCTGCCGGTATCACAGCTTCGGTTCCATAAACCAACAAATATGGGGTGGCTCCTACCGATGTGCGCACTGTGGTGCGATATCCCAGTAAGGCAAAAGGCAACTGTTCATGCCACTGTCTGGAACTCTGGATTGTTTTTCTCAAAATCTTCTTGATGTTCTTGTTCGCTGCTTTAACAGCGCCGTTGGCTTTGGGCCGATAAGGAGTAGAGTTCCTATGCGTTATTTTGAATTGTTCGCATATCTCCTCCATCAAACGACTATTTAGGTTTGCACCATTATCTGTGATGATGGCCGCAGGAATGCCAAAACGGCAAATAAGATTGGAGTGCACAAAATCTACCACGGCTTTCTTAGTGACCGATTTGAGAGTGATGGATTCAATCCATTTCGTGAAGTAGTCTATGGAAACCAATATGAATCTATGTCCATTTGAGGCTTTTGGTTCGATTGGCCCAATGACATCCATGCCCCAAGCGACAAATGGCCAAGGTGCTGACATAGGATGTAGTTCTGTTGGAGGTGCATGAATCAAATCACCGTGCACCTGACACTGATGGCATTTCCGGAATAAGCTGAAGTAGTACTTCTCCATGGTTATCCAGTAATATCCTGCTCGAAGGATTTTCTTTGCCAAAACATACCCATTCATGTGAGGTCCACACACTCATGCGTGCACTTCATGCATGATTTTCCCGGCTTCTTCGGTATCAACACATCTTAACAAATTGAGATCTGGGGTCCTCTTGTACAAGACATCACCACTTAAGAAAAAACCATTTGCATGCCGTCTAATGGTTCTCTTTTGATCCACACTAGCTTGCTCGGGATATTCTTGCGTTTTCAAAAACCTTTTGATGTCGTGGTACCATGGTTGGGTGTTTGGTTCTACCTCAACCGTATGACAATAGCCATGTCTTTCCCTGGTTTGGATTTCCAAGGGATCAATGTGAGCATTGCCTGGGTAAGGCAACATCGCGGCCAGGATGGCGAGTGCATCAGCCAGTTCATTGTGACACCGAGGGATGTACCTGAACTCTATCGATTTGAACCGCTTGCTAAGATCTTCCACATGCTGTCGATAGGGGATAAGCTTAATATCTCGGGTTTCCCATTCTCCTTGGGCTTGCCGGATAATCGGATCTGATTCTCTCATAATCAATAACTCTTCAACATCTTGGTCAATCTCCATATGCATACCCATGATACAGGCTTCATATTCAGCGGTGTTATTTGTGCAGAAAAATCGAAGCTTGGCCGTGGCCGGATAGTGTTCACCAGTGGGTGAGATCAAGATTTCCCCAATTCCTACACCTTTTACGTTTACCGCCCCATCAAAGAACATTTTCCAAGCATATGTGTCTCCAAAGATGGCCTCTATTGAATTTACCTCTTCATCTGGGAAGTAAGTGTTCAATGGTTGGTATTCATCATCAACCGGGTTTTTAGCCAAATGATCTGCCAACGCCTGAGCTTTCATTGCCGTGCGAGTGACATAAACTATGTCAAATTCAGTGAGCAGAATCTGCCACTTCGCTAATATCCATGTGGGCATCGATTTCTGAAATATGTATTTCAAAGGATCCAACCTAGTTATGAGGTGGGTGGTGTAGGCATGCAA